>WNWK01020304.1:0-36120 GCA_009830355.1 Cherax destructor | reverse complement strand
CTAGTCTCTTCCAACCATTTGTCGATGACCTTAACAATCTTGCTTCTTCCATCAAGTTTAAAACTGAATGGGAACCTAACTCTCTGCTTCCTTTCCTTGATGTACATGTCCACTACTCGGCTACAGGATTTTCTTTTTCTGTTTATTGCAAGCCTATGCACAGTGACATGTACATTCACTACTTTTCTTACTGTACTCCCTCTGTCAAGAAAAGTGTTCTTAGTTCTCTCTTCTTTCTTTCTCTGTGTCCTCCACATTGGTAACCCTCAGTTCCTTGACTCAGTAATTTCCACTCTTCATAATTCGTACTCTCATCTTGGCTACACTTCTGATTACATAAACTCTGCCTTCTCACATGCTAAATGGACTTTCTTCTTTCCCAAACTCTCTACTCCTGTGAAATCTTCTGTTCTCTGCCTTCCCTGTATTTCTAGTCTTTCTAATCTCAACAACTCTCTCCATTCCATAGACATCAAATTTACTTTTCACCAAACTAACAACCTTCAAGCTATAGATGCCTCTGGTGTCTACTTTATTTCTTGTTCCTATTGTCCTTTTCAATACTTTGTAGAAACTGGCCGCTCTCTTTCTGACAGACTTAAAGAACACAAAAACAGTGTTAGACTTGACGACACCAATAATGTCTTGTTCTGTCATGTTAGAGATCAAAGTCATCCTGTTGACTGGTCCTCTGTTAAAACTGTCTACCCTACTTCTAACCTTCAGTCACCATCTATACTACTTCTAGCCTTCACAGTCACCATCTACACTACAGTGGACCCCCGGATTACGTCATTATTTCGTTCCAGAATGTTGTTCAAGTGCCGTTACCAAACGAATTTGTTCCCATAAGGAATAATGTAAATTAGATTAGTCCTTTCAGATCCCCAAAAATACACTTACAAAAGCACTTACAAATTACACTTACATAATTGTTCGAGTTTGGAGCAGTACGAAAACCAGGGGTCCACTGTATTTCTAGCCTTCACAGTCACCATCTACACTACTGCTAGCCTTCACAGTCACCATCTACACTACTTCTAGCCTTCAGTCACCATCTACACTACTGCTAGCCTTCACAGTCACCATCTACACTACTTCTAGCCTTCACAGTCACCATCTACACTACTTCTAGCCTTCACAGTCACCATCTACACTACTTCTAGCCTTCACAGTCACTGTAGATTCATTACATTGTCAAATGCTTCAAACTTCATAACTCTGGTGACTTGACCTGATCTTTTCTTCTCCTCTTCTCTTTTCCTTATTTCTTTGTTTCTCTTTTCTTCTACCTAAGTGTGTTGTGTCCTTCAGTCCCCCTCCCTGTGTTTTTGGACCCACCCTTGTGGGCTATTAGGTCTCCTGCAGTGCTTCTACTACTACCATTGCAACTAACATTACTATTGCCTACCTTCACTTCCCTATCTCTTGTGTCACTAAAACTACTCTCCCTACTGTCTACTACCACTATTACTAATACTACTACTACTTCCACTACCAGCCTTACCACTACTATTCATTTTTCCTCTCTTGGTACCAACACTGTCCCCCTCTGCCTATATATACTGGCTCCCTCACTCTTGTGTGTTAGTGTGACTTTGAAAATGGTCCAAGTTGAACCAAAACACTGTCGTAGTAAGCTTCTCTCTCCTAAGTGTGGGTTATTTGTATATTGTTCCAGTCACAGTATTGTGCCTTGTTGTTGTTTAGGGCACTAATATTGTTATCATGGTACCCAGGTATCAAGAATGTTATCCTAGGGCACTAATATTGTTATCATGGTACCCAGGTATCAAGAATGTTATCCTAGGGCATTAATATTGTTATCATCGTACCCAGGTATCAAGAATGTTATCCTAGGGCAATAATATTGTTATCTTGGTAACCAGGTATCAAGAATGTTATCCTAGGGCATTAATATTATCATGGTACCTAGGTATCAAGAATGTTATCCTAGGGCAATAATATTGTTATCATGGTACCCAGGTATCAAGAATGTTATCCTAGGCCAATAATATTATCATGGTACCTAGGTATCAAGAATGCTATCCTAGGGCAATAATATTGTTATCATGGTACCCAGGTATCAAGAATGTTATCCTAGGGCATTAATATTATCATGGTACCTAGGAATCAAGAATGCTATTCTAGGGCAATAATTTTGTTATCATGATACCCAGGTATCAAGAATGTTATCCTAGGGCAATAATATTGTTATCATGGTATTCAGGTATCAAGAATGTTATCCTAGGGCAATAATATTGTTATCTTGATACCCAGGTATCAAGAATGCTATCCTAGGGCAATAATATTATCATGGTACCTAGGTATCAAGAATGTTATCCTAGGCCAATAATATTGCTATCATGGTACCCAGGTATCAGGAATGTTATCCTAGGGTACTAATTATTATCATGATACCCAGGTATCAGGAATGTTATCCTAGGGCACTAATATTATTATCATGGTACCCAGGTATCAGAAATGTTATCCTAGGGCAATAATATTGTTATCATGGTACCCAGGTATCAAGAATGTTATCCTAGGGCACTAATATTGTTATCATGATACCCAGGTATCAAGAATGTTATCATGATACCCAGGTATCAGGAATGTTATCATGATACCCAGGTATCAGGAATGTTATCATGATACCCAGGTATCAGGAATGTTATCATGATACCCAGGTATCAGGAATGTTATCATGATACCCAGGTATCAGGAATGTTATCCTAGGGCACTAATATTGTTATCATGGTACCGGCAGGCCGGACTTGATTCCTGGAGATGGGAAGTACAGTGCCGGCACTCTGAAGGAGGGGTGTTAACCCTTTGACTGTTTCGGTCATATATATACGTCTTACGAGCCACTGTTTCGGACGTATCAATACGCATAAATTCTAGCGGCTTCAAATCAAATGGGAGAAAGCTGGTAGGCCCACATATGAGAGAATGGGTCTGTGTGGCCAGTGTGTGCAGTATAAAAAAAATCCTGCAGCACGCAGTACATAATGAGAGAAAATAAACTCCGACCATTTTTTTGGATTAAAACGCCGACTTTGAGGTGTATTTTCTTATAGTATTTATAGTTGTATTCTCTTTTTTATGGTCTCATTTGATAGAATGGACAACATACTACAGAAATATAGATGATTGTGATTAGTTTTATGATGAAAACGACCTTGAAATTGAGCTCAAAGTAGAAATGTTCGATTTTTGCAAATCTTCAAGAGTAAACAAATCACGCCACGCGTCCAATACACATCAATTGGTGAGTATAATATTATTTCACAAGTGCACTGATATTATTTATACCATTTTTACAATAATGCAATAGTCTGCATAACGGTAAATCTTCTATTTTGTATGTGAATAAAAAATCGAAATAGAAACCAAAAGTAATATAAGAGGGGCCTAAAGACGTGACTAATAAACAGATAACATCTTATTTTAGTGCCAGGAATGTCTGCATTGTTTATTCTGGGCCCTATTTTGAAATTGACAACTTTTTTATTTTGCATGAAATTGGCCAAATTGCCAATTTCTGATCACTTTATTGGGTAGTTGAAATCGATAAATTGGTGGTTTCTTGTACTCAATCGATAGAATAAATGGAGATCTAAAGAAATATCTATGAGTTTGGTCAACTAGAACAATGGAATTTACCGAAAATAGGGCTCAAAGTCGGCGAAATTGCCGATGCGTATATATTCCTGAGATCACTAAATTTGCGAGAGCGTAATTCTGTAGGTTTTCCATCAAATTTCAAACTTTTGGTGTCTTTACCATTGGGAAACGATTCTCCATCATTTCATAAGAAAAAATAATTTTTTTTTTATATTTTGCAACAACGGGAGAGCACTCAGGATTGAGGGTTGCGACAGTCAAAGGGTTAATGTTGCAGTTTTGTAGCTGAAGTGTAAGCACGCCTCTGGCAAGACAGTGATGGAGTGAATGATGATGAAAGTTTTTCTTTGTCAGGCCACCCTGCCTTGGTGGGGAAATGGCCTGTGTTAATAAAAAATAAAAATAAAATAAATAATGGTACCCAGGTATCAGGAATGTTATCCTAGGGCAATAATATTGTTATCATGGTACCCAGGTATCAGGAATGTTATCCTAGGGCAATAATATTGTAATCATGGTACCCAGGTATCAGGAATGTTATCCTAGGGCAATAATATTGTTATTGTGGTACTCAGGTATCAGGAATATTATCCCAGAGCAATAATACTGTTATTGTGGTACCCAAGTATCAGGAATGTTATCCTAGGTCACTAATATTGTTATCATGGTATCCAGGTATTAGGAATGTTATCCTAGGTCACTAATATTGTTATCATGGTATCCAGGTATCAGGAATGTTATTTGTACACCATTATCATACTGAGAGTACACAACCTTGCTGTCACAGGAGGAGCCGAGAGCTGGGAAGTCCATCTCAGAGTCAATCTCGAAGGAGGAGCTGTGATGCTGCATCTTCTCTCTCTCGCTGTGGGCTGCTCCCTCGCTCTTGTTCCGCCGACGTCGCCTGTAACCAATAATTATTTATCATTACACTAATAATGAATAAGTATGAGGTCATTATCACTGGAACTTGCTTAGCTGTTACAACTTTACTGCCCAGTCCCTGTAATGTTGAGCTACAGTCCCTGGACCCATTATATGTACCTCTGTAATGTTGGGCTACAGTCCCTGGACCCATTACATGTAATTCTGTAATGTTGAGCTACAGTCTCTGGACTAAATACATATAATTCTGTAATGTTGAGCTACAGTCTCTGGACCCATTATGTACCTCTAATGTACTACAGTCCCTGAACCCATTATGAGCCTCTGTAATATTGAGCTACAGTCCCTGGACCATTAAGAGCCTCTGTAATGTTGAATTACAGTCCCTGGACCCATTATGTAGCTTTGTAATGTTGAGGTACAGTTCCTGGGCCCATTATGTACCTTTGTAATCTTTCTGACTACCACCCACAGGATGGGTATGGGGTTGTATAATAGATATTAACCCTTGTGCAGTCAGTCATGTAGAGCAACATCATTGAGGCCGGGGTCTCTAATGTAGGTCTACATCATGACCTCAAATCACTCAAATAAGTTGTGAGTGGTAAATATTGTCTTAAGACAGGGTGGCCTGTGGCCTGGTAGGCAAAGCTCTCGCTTCACACACTGAGGATCCAGGTTTGATTCCCAGCGAGGGTGGAAACATTGGGCATGTTTCCTTACAGCAGTTGTCCATGTTCACCCATCAGTAAAATGGGTACCTGGGTGTTAGTGGATTGGTGTGGGTCGCATCCTGGAACAAAACTGACAAAATTTGCGGGAAATGCTCAGCATAACAAAGGGCTTTCTATATAGTAGTATGTCATTGATGTCAGCTATGGTCTGTATACCTTGTACATGAAAACTGTGACCTTGTGACTGTTATCTCAGATTTTTTTTGTGGTTTTATTGACTGTTTCTTGGTGTCTTTTGATAGAATGGAAGACATACTGCTGAAATAGAGATGATTTTGATTGGTTTCAGATTTGGAAGTAGCTTGAAATTAAGTTCAAATTATCAGAAAGGTAAGGCCCCCCCTACAACCCCCAGTCTACTTTATGGGTTTTTAATAGATCTGATTCAATAATTGAGATGTTGTAAACCATGAACAATCTTATATTTTATTATACAAGACATAGAGTAAATCTTATATTTTTGTGTGATTGAGCATTCGAAATGGCAGTCAAGTGTAATATAGAAGAGGCCTAGAGACCTGACTAATGAACAGAGGAAATGTTGTTTTAGTTCCAGCAATGTTAACAGTGTTTATTATGGACTATTGTTTTGGCTTTTTTTTTTTTTGGTAACATTGGCCAAATTACCGAATTTTGATCACTATTTGGTTGCTAAAATAGCTAAATGGCAGTTTCTTATGCTCAATAAATAGAATAGAAGACACACTAGCGACAGAGCTAAGAATTTGGAACAATAAAATTGGCTTAAAATGGGCCTCAAAGTGAGCGAATTTGCCAGTGCGAAAATTGCGCCCAGACCACTAAATTTGCAGCAGTGTAATTCCTTGGGTACTCCATCAAATTTCCTACTTTTAGTGTCATTACCACCACAAAAACATTCTCTACCATTTTGAAAAGATTTTATTTTTTAACCCCTTTCAGGGTCCAAGCCGTAGATCTACGAATTGTCCACAGGGTCCAAGAATTTAAAAAAAAATTATTTTTTTATTTTTTTCTTATGAACTGGTAGAGAATCTTTTTCTGGAGGTAATAAAACAAAAAGTAAAAAAATTGGTGGAAAACTGACGAAATTACACTATCGCAAATTTGACTGTCATATTTACATATCGGTGATTTTGCCCACTTTGACCCCTATTTTAGGCCAATTACATTATTCCAGTTGACCAAATTCTTAGCTGTTTCATTAGTATTACTTCTATTTTATTGATTGAGCACAAGAAACTGCCCAATCAACTTTTTCAAGTATCCAATAAAGTGATCAAAAATTGGTAATTTCGCCAATTTCACACAAAGTTCAAAATATTCCAATTTCAAAACAGCATCCAGAATAAACAATGCAGGCATTCCTGGCACTAAAATAACATTACTTCTGTTTATTAGTTATGTTTCCAGGCTTTACAGATGAATTCCATTTTGATTTTTGATTTACATAGAATTTTTATTCACACCAAAAAATAGATGAATTACTCTTATGCAATACAGTGGTACCTCTACTTACGAGCAGCTCCCAACTCGAACAATTATGTAAGTGTATTTTTGTAGGTGCTTTTGTAAGTGTATTTTTGGGGGTCTGAAATGGATTAATCTAATTTTCATTATTTCTTATGGGAAAAAATTCTTTCGGTATCGGCACTTGAATAGCCGTCTGGAACGAATTAAGCTCGTAAGTCGAGGTACCACTGTATTGTAATAATTGTATAAACACTATCAGTGCATTTGTAAACGAATATTAGACCCACTAGTTGACGTGTATTGGTCGCATGATGTGATTTGTTTACTCTTGAAAATCAGCAAAAATCAAACATTTCCACTACTTTGAGCTCAATTAGAAGCTATTCAGTACTAAAACCAATCAAAATCATCTCTATTTCTGTAATATATCTTCCATTCTATCAAATGAGACCAAGAAACCGTGAATACAACCGTAAAAACCACATGAAAATACAGTGGACCCCCGCCTAACGAACGCTCCATATAGCGAACAAATCGCATAACGAACGCTTTTTTTTGCAAAATATTTTTCTCACGTAGCGAACATTTACCTGTGAAGCGAACCGTACCAGACCTGTCTGCCTGCCCCATTGTGGTGAGGCGGACGCCAGTCAAGCGTTGTTTACACTTGAGAGAACATTACCAAGTGCGCTCTTTCAAACATTCACAATACTTTTGTTGTGTTTATTGTTGGTTAAGTGATTGTCACTGTGAAATAAGTCACCATGGGTCCAAAGAAGCTTCACAAGTCGATAAAGGCTATAGCACCAGCCAGTGATAAAGTGTAGCAATGGAAATAAGTCACTCTGTCTTGACTTTTTTGGGTTATCCTAGGTTTTCTACACATATGCTGCTATGTATGATAATCTATGTGTAACTGGATTTGTGTATACCTGAATAAACTTAAGTAAGTTAAGCGATTAATCGATAGAAAATGACGACAAAAAACTTAACTTCTACAATGTTGTTTGAGATTATAGGGACACTGAGAAGAGTGGTTGTTCAATATATTTATAGATGGGGTTGTAAGAGAAGTGAATGCGAGGGTCTTGGCAAGAGGTGTTGGGCTAAAAGATAAAGAAGCAAATACAAAGTGGGAGTTGTCACAGTTGCTTTTTGCTGATGACACTGTGCTTTTGGGAGATTCTGAAGAGAAGCTGCAGAGGTTGGTGGATGAATTTGGTAGGGTGTGTAAAAGAAGAAAATTGAAAGTGAATATAGGAAAGAGTAAGGTGATGAGGATAACAAAAAGAATAGGTGACGAAAGATTGGATATCAGATTGGAGGGAGAGAGTATGGAGGAGGTGAATGTATTCAGATATTTGGGAGTGGACATGTCGGCGGATGGGTCTATGAAGGATGAGGTGAATCATAGAATTGATGAGGGGAAAAGGGTGAGTGGAGCACTTCGGAGTCTGTGGAGACAAAGAACCTTGTCCATGGAAGTAAAGAGGGGAATGTATGAGAGTATAGTTATACCAACGCTCTTATATGGGTGTGAAGCATGGGTGATGAATGTTGCAACGAGGAGAAGGCTGGAGGCAGTGGAGATGTCATGTCTGAGGTCAATGTGTGGTGTGAATATAATGCAGAGAATTCGGAGTTTGGAAATTAGGAGGAGGTGCGGGATTACCAAAACGATTGTCCAGAGAGCTGAGGAGGGGTTGTTGAGGTGGTTTGGACATGTAGAGAGAATGGAACGAGACAGAGTGACTTCGAGTGTATAAATCTGTAGTGGAGGGAAGGCGGGGTAGGGGTCGGCCTAGGAAAGGTTGGAGGGAGGGGTAAAGGAAGTTTTGTGTGCGAGGGCTTGGACTTCCAGCAAGCATGTGTGAGCGTATTTGATAGGAGTGAATGGAGGCATATGGTTTTTAATACTTGACGTGCTGTTGGAGTGTGAGCAAAGTAACATTTATGAAGGGATTCAGGGAAACCGGCAGGCCGGACTTGAGTTCTGGAGATGGGAAGTACAGTGCCGGCACTCTGAAGGAGGGGTGTTAATGTTGCAGTTTTATAACTGTAGTGTAAAGCACCCTTCTGGCAAGACAGTGATGGAGTGAATGATGATGAAAGTTTTTCTTTTTCGGGCCACCCTGCCTTGGTGGGAATCGGCCGATGTGTTAATAAAAAAAAAAAAAAAATTATTTCTCATTGTTTTGTGTATGTAAAACTAATAGTATTTATTCTTTAAAAAATGAATTTTTGGTGAAAATTTTTGGGTGGAAACGGATTAATTACAGTAGAACGTCATTTAGCACGAGATTATGTTGCACGTTACCGGTATTGCACGATTTAAGTTTTGCGACACATTATCATCTTACACGACGTAAAGATGATATTACACGGTTCAGCAGGAGGGGAAAATTTTTTAGCGCGCGGTCGCCCGCGGTGGGTTAAACCATTGAGTCAGTGGGGAGTCCTTGTGCCATCCCCCGCCACCCTCACCCACCCATGCATCCCTCCCAGCGTTCAGTTTGGTTCGTACACGTGCAGGACGATAAGTATCGGGAAACTCGCTGTGTTTATTTACATTCATTTCCTGATTTTCATTGCATTTTGATAAATATACAAAGAAATCATGGCACCCAGTAAGCATACAAGTGTTCCAGCAAGTGACAAGAAAAAGTTTAAGCGTTCAAGTCTAGGAATTTCAAAGAAAATTGAGATATTAGATAAGCTTAAGTGTGGCTCACGTGTGAGGGATATAGTGAGGGCCTATGGCCTTAATGAAGCGTCAGTTCGTACGATTAGGAAGAATGAGGCAAATATACGAGCTTGTGTAATGAATAACCCAAAATGTGACCTCATGAAAAGAATGACACGTAGGTCACAACAAGTAAATAAAACTGAAAACTTGTTGCTTGAGTGGATCGAACAGAAAACAAAGAAAGGTGCACCACTTAGTTTTCTCTTAATTAGGGAAAAGGCCTTACAGTTGTTTAAAGCAGTGTGTGATAAGGAAGGCAGGCCTGAAAACGAGTGTATGTTTACCACAGGCTGGTTCAAGAACTTTAAGTTGCATAATAAGTTACATAATATTAAGTTTTCTGGTGAAAGTGCTTCAGCTGATCATACAGCAGCAAGTAATTGTCCTGCTGAATTTCAGGAACTTATTTCCGAGGGTGGCTATGAGCCACAGCAAGTTTTTAATGCTGACGAGACAGGTGTTTTTTGGAAGAAAATGCCAACACGAACTTTTATCAGTCAGGAAGAGAGAAGTGCACCGGGCTTCAAGGCAGCAAAGGATCGCTTCACCTTGCTCCTGTGCGGTAATGCATCAGGTGATTTCAAGTGTAAGCCCATGGTTATTTACCGCTCTAAGACTCCTCGTGTTTTGAGAGGTGTGGATAAAAACACCTTACCAGTAATTTGGAAGTCAAACCAGTCAGCATGGATGACAGAGGAAATATTTATTGACTGGTTTAAGCATCACTTTATTCCTGAAGTCAAGTTTTACCTGCACACCAAGAACCTTGCATTCAAGGCTCTCTTCATTCTTGATAATTCCCGTACTCATCCACAAGCTTTGCTGGATGTGACACCACATATAAAAGTTGTATTTTTACCTCCAAATACAACATCTCTGATACAACCACTGGACCGGGAGTTATTCAGACATTCAAGTGTAACTACACAAAAAAAGTTATAAAAAACGAGTTGCATCAATGGACTCTGACTCCAACCTGGCAGTACCAAGCTTCTGGAGTAAATTTAACATTGCAGATGCCATCAGCTATGCTAGAAGTGCATGGAATGAAGTGCCCCAATCAACATTAAATGCAGGCTGGGGAAAGTTATGGCCTTCTGTAGTTAATTCTTTCACTGTTTTTTCCTTGCTTGAGAGTCAGGTTCAGGAAATTGTTCAGCTGGCAAGGAGATTACCAGGTGATGGTTTTGAAGATATGAATGAAGATGATGTGAATGAACTCTTAGAAGATGATGATGATGATGAAGACAGGAGTCCAGAGGAAATGTTGGCAGAGTTCGATGCACAGATGCAAGGGAGGGAGATAACAGAAGAAGATGAAGAAGAACCTGAAGAAAAGAGTTAACATTGCAGCAGTTACGTGAGCAGTTCCATGTTGCTGCTAAACTAGCAGACTTTTTCACTGAAGAGGACCCTGACAAAGCTAGAAGCAGGGCTTTGAAACGGGTCTAGATCAGCTGATGATGCCTTACCGTCAGCTGTATAATGTAATGCAGAATAAAAAGCCCAGAGATCCATTACAGAATTTATGCACACTGCAATACAACCATCGACTTCAGCACCAGAACCTCTACCATCCACTTCTACCGACAACCAACAAGCATCCACCTCAGCCCAGTAGGGCCACACCATCCATATCCACTCTTCACTACCATCCACAAACATCATTACCCACAATTTAAGGTAAGAAATACTATTATTTCTATTGCATTTGTAGTCTTAAGCAGTAATAGATCATGACAATGCACTACAATTACATATCCACCTCAGCTCAGTAGGGCCACACCATCCATATCCACTCTTCACTACCATCCACAAACATCATTACCCACAATTTAAGGTAAGAAATACTATTATTTCTATTGCATTTGTAGTCTTAAGCAGTAATAAATCATGACAATGAACTAAAATTACATATTCGCCTTCAATTTTTGCAAGATATGTTGGTCTAAAAAAACTTGTTTGGCTTTTTGGGGACTCTCAAACACGTAACCCTATTTTTCCCATAAGTTCTGTTAATTATTTAAGACGAAATTATCTAACACGACTTTTTCAGGAACGTAACTATCGTGCTAAATGACGTCCTACTGTATATTTACATTATTTCTTATGGGAAATAAGGCTTCAAATTACGATCTTTTCGTGTTAAGAAGTAGCTCCTGGAACGGATTAAGTTCGTTAGTTAAGGGACCACTGTACACCACAAAGTTGCTGTTTTAATAAAAAAACACAGTCGCAGATTTTTTTTCTCATTATGCACCGCATACTTCTGGATTTACTTTATGTGGTGCACACTTACCACATAGATGCATTCTCTCATATGTAGGTCCAAGTTTACCTATCACAGCTTATCTGAGTGAGCTGAGCTCATGGCGTAGATCTACGGTTTGGACCCTGTGGACAATGTGTAGATCTACGGCTTGGACCCTCAAAGGGTTAAAGTTGACACTAAGAGTAGTATTGTCACTAAGCTCAGTGATAGTTCATAGGGTATAACCGTTTCTGCTCACGTGATCAACCGATGATCAACCGTTAGCCCAATGTCAAAGGTCAATCCTTTTGAATGCTTTGAGCAGTGCCTCAGTTACCAACCAGACACAGTGTAGAACGGACATTAGGCCTGCGGCTCTGAGATTTCACCCTATCTATTCGATCTCAATACACCAATTTTTCAGTGTCACAGTGGCTTTCTAACCCAGTGTCATAGTGCTTACTAACCCAGTGTCACAGTGGCTTACTAACCCAGTGTCATAGTGGCTTACTAACCTAGATAAGTTATAGTGACTTACTAACCCAGTGCAAAGTGGCTTACTAACCCAGTTCAGTGTTATAGTGGCTTACTAACCCAGTGCAGTGTCATAGTGGCTTACTAACACAGTTCAGTGTCATAGTGGCTTACTAACCCAGATCAGTGTCATAGTGGCTTACTAACCCAGATCAGTGTCATAGTGGCTTACTAACCCAGACCAGTGTCAGAGCCTTACTAACCCACACCAGTGTCATACTGGCCTACTAACCCACATCAGTGTTATACTGGCTTAACCCACATTGGTGTCAAAGTGGCTTACTGAACCAGATCAGTGTCACAGTGGCTTACCCATATCAGTGTCATAACTAATCCAATCAGTGTCACAGTGGCTTAGTAATCCAGACCATAGTGGCTTACTAACCCAGTTCAGTGTCATAGTGGCTTACTAACCCAGACCAGTGTCATAGTGGCTTACTAACCCAGACCAGTGTCATAGTGGCTTACTAACCCAGACCAGTGACATAGTGGCTTACTAACACAGACCAGTGTAATAGTGGCTTATTAATCCAGACCAGTGTCAGAGCATTGCTAACCCACACCAGTGTCATACTGGCCTACTAACCCACATCGGTGTCAAAGTGGCTTACTGAACCAGATCAGTGTCACAGTGGCTTACTAACCCAGATCAGTGTCATAGTGGCTTACTAACCCAGTGTCATAGTGGCTTACTAACCCAGTGTCATAGTGGCTTAATAACCCAGATCAGAGTCATAGTGGCTTACTAACCCAGATCAGTGTCATAGTGGCTTACTAACCCAGATCAGTGTCATAGTGGCTTACTAACCCAGATCAGGTCACATGGCTTACTAACCCAGATCATGTGGCTTCTAACCAGTTAGTCTTACTAACCCAAATCAGTGTCATAGTGGCTTACTAAGCCAGATCAGTGTCATAGCTTACTAACCCAGATCAATGTTATAGTGGCTTAATAACCCATATCAATGTCTAATAGTAGCTTACTAACCAATCAGTGTCATGGTTTACTAAGCCAGATCAGTGTTATAGTTACTAACCAAATCAGTGTCAGTGGCTTACTAACCAATCATGTATAGTAGCTTACTAGATGGGTCATAGTAGTACGAATAGTAAAATAGTCAATGGTATAGTGTGTATAGACATATCATGTCAGTGGCTATAATCAGTTAGTACCATAATGGTATATAAAGATAATGGTATGTTAGTGATAGCAGTCAATGTAGTGGCTATAGTCAATGCATAGTCATGGTAGTAGTAGTGGGTATAGTAGTGAGGTAGTAGTAGTGTGGGTATAGTAGTGAGTAGTAGTAGTAGTGGGTATAGTAGTGATGTAGTAGTAGTAGTGGTATAGTAGTGATAGTAGTAAGTAGTGGTATAGTAGTGATAGTAGTAGATGGGTAAGTAGTGAGTAGTAGTAGTAGTGGTATAGTAGTGATGGAGTAGTAGTAGTGGGTATAGTAGTGATAGGTAGTAGTAGTAGTGGGTATAGTAGTGATGGTAGTAGTAGTAGGGGGTATAGTAGTGATAGTAGTAGTGGGTATAGTAGTGATGTAGTAGTAGTGGGTATAGTAGTGATGGTAGTAGTAGGTGGGTATAGTAGTGATAGTAGTAGTTAGTGGGTATAGTAGTGATGTAGTAGTATGGATAGTAGTGGGTATAGTAGGGGATAGTGATGAGTAGTAGTAGTGGGTATAGTAGTGATGGTAGTAGTAGTGGGTATAGTAGTGATAGTAGTAGTAGTGGGTATAGTAGTGATGAGTAGTAGTAGTGGGTATAGTAGTGATGTGGTTAAAAGGATAGTAGTAGAGTGGGTATAGTAGTGATAGTAGTAGTATAGTGGGTATAGTAGTGATAGTAGTAGTAGTGGGTATAGTAGTGATAGTAGTAGTAGTAGTGGGATAGTAGTGATGGTAGTAGAGTAGTGGGTATAGTAGTGATAGTAGTAGTGTAGTGGGTATAGTAGTGATGGTAGTAGTAGTAGTGGGTATAGTAGTGATAGTAGTAGTAGTAGTGGGTATAGTAGTGATGGTAGTAGGTAGTGGGTATAGTAGTGATGTAGTAGTAGTAGTGGGTATAGTAGTGATGGTAGTAGTAGTGGGTATAGTAGTGATGGTAGTAGTAGTAGTGGGTATAGTAGTGATGGTAGAGTAGTAGTGGGTATAGTAGTGATGGTAGTAGTAGTAGTGGGTATAGTAGTGATGGAGTAGTAGTAGTGGGATAGTAGTGATGGTAGTAGTAGTAGTGGGTATAGTATGATGGTAGTAGTAGTAGTGGGTATAGTAGTGATGGTAGTAGTAGTAGTGGTATAGTAGTGATGGTAGTAGTAGTGTGGTATAGTAGTGATGGTAGTAGTAGTGGTATAGATGATGTAGTAGTAGTATGGGTATAGAGTGATGGAGTAGTGTAGTGGTATAGTAGTGATGTAGTAGTAGTGGGTATAGTAGTGATGAGTAGTAGTAGTGGGTATAGTAGTGATGGTAGTAGTAGTAGTGGGTATAGTAGTGATGTAGTAGTAGTAGTGGGTATAGTAGTGATGGTAGTATGTAGTAGTAGTGGGTATAGTAGTGATGGTAGTAGTAGTAGTGGGTATAGTAGTGATGGTAGTAGTAGTAGTGGGTATAGTAGTGATGGTAGTAGTAGTGGGTATAGTAGTGATGGTAGTAGTAGTAGTGGGTATAGTAGTGATGGTAGTAGTAGTAGTGGGTATAGTAGTGATGGTAGTAGTAGTAGTGGGTATAGTAGTGATGGTAGTAGTAGTAGTGGGTATAGTAGTGATGGTAGTAGTAGTGGGTATAGTAGTGATGGTAGTAGTAGTAGTGGGTATAGTAGTGATGGTAGTAGTAGTAGTTGGTATAGTAGTGATGGTAGTAGTAGTGGGTATAGTAGTGATGGTAGTAGTAGTGGGTATAGTAGTGATGGTAGTAGTAGTAGTGGGTATAGTAGTGATGGTAGTAGTAGTGGGTATAGTAATGATGGTAGTAGTAGTGGGTATAGTAATGATGATAGTTGTAGTGGGTATAGTAATGATGGTAGTAGTAGTGGGTATAGTAGTGATGGTAGTAGTGGGTATAGTAGTGATGGTAGTAGTGGGTATAGTAGTGATGGTAGTAGTGGGTATAGTAGTGATGGTAGTAGTGGGTATAGTAGTGATGGTAGTAGTGGTCATAGTAGTGAAGGTTGTAGTGGGTATAGTAGTGATGGTAGTAATGGGTATAGTAGTGATGGTAGTAGTGGGTATAGTAGTGATGGTTGTAGTGGGTATAGTAGTAATGGTAGTAGTGGGTATAGTAGTGATGGTAGTAGTGGGTATAGTAGTGATGGTAGTAGTGGGTATAGTAGTGATGGTAGTAGTGGGTATAGTAGTGATGGTAGTAGTGGTTATAGTAGTGATGGTAGTAGTGGTTATAGTAGTGGTTATAGTAGTGATTAGTAGTAGTGATGATAGTAGTGGGTATAGTAGTGATGGTAGTAGTGGGTATAGTAGTGATGGTAGTAGTCGGTATAGTAGTGATAGTAGTAGTGGGTATAGTAGTGATGGTAGTAGTGGATATAGTGATAGTATTAGTGGGTATAGTAGTGGGCATAGTAGTGATAGTAGTAGTAGCAGGTATAGCAGTGATAGTAGAAGTAGCAGTTATAGTAGTGATGGTAGTAGTAGCAGGTATAGTAGTGATGGTAGTAGTGGGTATAGTAGCAAGGGTAGTAGCAGTAGTAAGGGTAGTAGCAGTAGTAAGGGTAGTAGCAGTAGTAAGGGTAGTAGCAGTAGTAAGGGTAGTAGCAGTAGTAAGGGTAGTAGCAGTAGTAAGGGTAGTAGCAGTAGTAAGGGTAGTAGCAGTAGTAAGGGTAGTAGCAGTAGTAAGGGTAGTAGCAGTAGTAAGGGTAGTAGCAGTAGTAAGGGTAGTAGCAGTAGTAAGGGTAGTAGCAGTAGTAAGGGTAGTAGCAGTAGTAGGGTAGTAGCAGTAGTAAGGGTAGTAGCAGTAGTAGGTAGTAGTAGTGGGTAGTAGCAGTAGTAAGGGTAGTAGCAGTAGTAAGGGTAGTAGCAGTAGTAAGGGTAGTAGCAGTAGTAAGGAGTAGTACAGTAGTAAGGGTAGTAGCAGTAGTAAGGGTAGTAGCAGTAGTAAGGGTAGTAGCAGTAGTAAGGGTAGTAGCAGTAGTAAGGGTAGTAGCAGTAGTAAGGGTAGTAGCAGTAGTAAGGGTAGTAGCAGTAGTAAGGGTAGTAGCAGGGGTGACATACACAGGGTAGCCGTGCAGGAAGGGGCAGGTAATACCCTTGAGACATGCCCCTTCCTGCCAGAACCTGCAGGTGATGGAGGCCAGGTCATGGGAGAACCTGCAGTCGCTCCTCCGACAGCTGCCCTCCATGAAGAAGGTGCAGGGACGACGCCAGGGTGGCAGCCAACGACCCGCTCGTCCTTTACGTGGCACTTGTACCTGTAACCACCGGAACAAGGGTTTAGTACCTGGTAGATGAACCTGTAACTACGAGAAACAGTGTTTAGTACATGGCAATTGAACCTGTAACCACTGGAAGAAATCTTTATGACCTGGTAGCTGAACCTGTAATGACCACAAGAAGGCTTTAGGACCTGGTAGTTGAACCTGTAAAGACCACAAGAAGGCTTTAGGACCTGGTAGTTGAACCTGTAACAACCAGAAACAGTGTTTAGTACATGGTAATTGAACCTGTAACGACCAAAAGCAGTCTTTAGGACCTGGTTTATGAAGTTGAGGATGTGGTTTATCAGGTTTAGGACCTGGTTTACATGGGAGTTGAACTTATAATGACCAGAAACAGTGGTTGATGTGGTTATAGGATTTGGTTTACAGGGTAGTTGAAGAAAGAACAACCACAAACACTGCTTGGAAACAATTAGCCAAAGTAGTTATAGTACCTTCTCTTAAACCTACTACTATATACAGTCAGTTCTTTTGTAAAGCTCCTCTATATACTGTCAGTTTTCTTATAAAGCTCCACTATATGCAGTCAATTCTTTTATAAGATGAGCGACCAATAAAAGTTGGAAGGAAGATAAAGTAAGCGTGTTACAGATGTGACGACGTCGGAAGTAAAGCCTGCATACTCGCTGGTAGACAGGACAGTCTATTAGTAGATGGCAAACTGAAAATGAAACTTGACAATTCTGAGTGGCGCTGGGCACCTCCATGAGACAGCCATGAGTGAGATGTGTGTATTCAATGCAAAGACATGAGAGTTGTCTCCTAACCATAACAGTGATGATATAAAGACCAGAATCCTAAATGAGGTTTAATAGAATATAATTTGTTATGAATCAGCTCAGACCAACGTTGTTGCCAATAGTTGTGAAGGTGGCTGGATATTACAGTAAAATAGTCTGGGAATGGAATACGGTGGACCCCCGGTTAACGGCCATAATTCGTTCCAGAATGCTGTTCGAGTGCCGTTACCGAACGAATTTATTCCCATAAGGAATAATGTAAATTAGATTAGTCCTTTTAGACCCCCAAAAATACACTTACACAAGCACTTACAAAAATACACTTACATAATTGTTCGAGTTTGGAGCAGTACGTAAACCGGGGGTCCACTGTACTTCTATATGACATGTGAAGGTCATGTACAGCTGACTGTGCAGCAGAGTCCACCTGCTCATTACCCTGAACATCAACATGACCAGGAAGCCAGCAGGGCCCAACAGGACCCTGCCAGACCCAGCAGAAAATGACATCTTTGTTTTTACTAGCAATGCATCTTCACCAAAGTTGTATAAGAAGAATGAGGGAATGAGGGGAATAAAAATTTTTTGGATAGCATGTAAAACACTGAAGGAGTCTGAGACTACAGTGGACCCTCCATTTTCGTGTAACTCCGTTATCAGTGATTTCAGTTTTCAGGCACTTTTTTCGTGGAAATATTACCTCCGTTTTCGTTCATGGTACAAAACCTGTCCAGTGCCCAGCGCACATACAAAGCCCGCAAGCCCGCCTCCCACACACATTCTTAGGCAGTGTAGCATTGTTTCTGGTTGAGTGAACATTATCCTGCGAGTTCATACAAAACATTTCTTAACAATCCATTGTTTTTGGGCCTTGATTATTGTGTATGACTGCTAAATAAGCCACCATGGGCCCAAAGAAAGCTCCTAGTGCCAATCCTTTGGTAAAGAAAGTGAGGAACACCATAGAATTAAAGAAAGAAATCGTAGCAAAGTATCAAAGTGAGTCGATAAAGGCTGTATCGCCAGCCAGCGATAAAGTGTAGCACTAACAGTGTAGCAAGTAAGTTAAGCAATTAAGCGATAGAAAAATGACGACACGAAACTTAACTCCTCCATTGTTGTTTGAGGAGTATAAGGGCACTGAGTCCAGAGCTGCCCTCTGCCACCATCTCCTCCAAGATAAGTGTAAATATTTCATATTTATAGTGTAAATATTTCTTATTTATAAATTAAAGTGTAAATATTTCTTATTTATAAATTACGTACATTGTGTTAGTGTGAATATTGGTGGTGGCTTTGCTGCCAGGCCCACCACCACCACCATATGTACGGCTTATGGACAGTGGCCCTTATAAACCCAACAACAATAACACTATCACCAGTCCTCACATTCGTAATGACATATTTTATTCATTCTAGAGTATATATCATGTTTCTATGTTATTAATATTGTTTATTATGTCATATTAGATGAATTCTTTCTTTCTTTCAACACGTCGGCCGTTTCCCACCGAAGCGAGGTGGCCCAAAATGAAAAACGAAAGTTTCCCCTTTTACATTTAGTAATATATACAGGAGAAGGGGTTACTAGCCCCTTGCTCCTGGCATTTTAGTCGCTTCTTACGACACGCATGGCTTACAGAGGAAGAATTCTGTTCCACTTCCCCATAGAGATAAGAGGAAATAAGAACAAGAACTAGTAAGAAAATAAAAGAAAACCCAGAGGGGTGTGTATATATATGCTTGTACATGAATGTGTAGTGTGACCTAAGTGTAAGTAGAAGTAGCAAGATGTACCTGAAATCTTGCATGTTTATGAGACAGAAAAAAGACACCAGCAATCCTACCATCATGTAAAACAATTACAGGCTTTTGTTTTACACTCACTTGGCAGGACGGTAGTACCTCCCTGGGTGGTTGCTGTCTACCAACCTACTACCTAGAATTAGATGAATTGTGATAGATAAATAAGCCGTAGAGCTGATATTAGTGACAAATTGAAGCCTTTTGTCCTGCCTCCAAACAAACTCGCCTCCCTCTCTCCTCCTCTCCATCTTCCATACACCAACAAGAGTTGCCAATAAAGGTAAGTGTGATGTTAAATGTTCATTTATACATGTTATTAGTGCTTTATATTTATTTGTCACTCTTTTCTGTATGTAAATCTATATTTAATCTCTAAAAAAATATTTTTTGCTAATACTCCTGGGTGTCTGAAACAAATTAATTGAATTTACATTATTTCTTATGGGGAAAATGGTTTCAGTTTTCGATGATTTCAGTTTTAGTTGATCCCTCTGGAACAGATTAAACACGAAAACTGAGGGTCCACTGTACTAGGAATGTTGAGGTAGACAAGAGATGTAATGTGTATAACAGCAATGAGAACTGCATACAGTTCAGCTGTAAAAATGCTGGCAGAGTCTAATAAATGACCTCACACAACACTGCTGCAAACCCGACACCGTCAGAGGATTTAGAACCATCAGTGTAAACTGCGACGGCATGAGAATGAAACCGAAGTGGTTGAGAAAAAGAGCGAGAAGCAACCATAGGTATTTGAGCTTTTGCGCACGACAGTGTTGTGGAAGAACAGACACGAACTGTTGGAACCTCCCAAGGGGGAAGTGAAAAGTTTGATAAAGGGGGCAATTGAAGAGAAGCCAAGAGAGTGAATATATAGAGTAAAGGGACAGAATAAACAGGGGCGGTGATCAAACAATGGACCTCTACTAACATCCATTACCATCCTGTATGTAGAAGGATCGTCAAGGTCATGAGAGCGGACAAAATATCGGAGACAATGAGCATCACAGCGATTGCACAAAGATGGAACATTTCCCTCTGCATCAAGGCTCTCCACCGGGAAGGAATGAAATGCACCTAGACACAAACATAATCCCTGATGATGGATGGGATCAAATTTAGAAAGAGTTGCAGGAGAGGCCACAGAATGTATCTGGTCACCATAATCTAGAATGAACAAAAAGGTACAATACTATGACTGGAACAATACACACATAGGAGAAAGGAGCTTACGACAATGTTTTGGTCTGACTTGGACCATTTACAAAGTCACACTGATCCAAGTTGGACCGATGTGTCATCATAAGCTCCCTTCTCTTACCTGCTGGTTATCTGTGCACAATAATATAGTTTAGATAAGATTATGGCAGAGGAAGTCGAAGAAGAGTTTGTCTATCAGTTCCCCAAGAAAGATGAGCGAGGGTTTTAACCCTTTGACTGTCGGAGACCCCTTTCTGAAACTGTCATTCTATGTCGGGAAATATTCGAAAAAAAAAATTTTTTTTTTCTTATCAAAATGTTAAGATTATTTTTCTGATTGTTTTGGTCCTAAAAACAGATTTTTGCCATCAATATTTACCGAGATATGGAGGTGTAAAGTTGGCAGAAAATGAGCCGCGTATGGCAACAGCGGTGAATGCCACTCACTCGGTAAACATTTGTTTACTTCCATTCGTAGATTTCTTGTTTTTTTCACTATTTTCTTTTTTTACGTAACTTATGTGGCCTGTGAGGCCAAGGTAAGGTGCAATGTATATATATACATTCGTTGTATGCAACACAATAATAGCATAAACATTAGTATCTTTATATTGTTTACAAAACTTGTTTACACAAACCAACAATACAAAAAAATCTTTATTACTATTGTTCTATAATATATATACAAATGTACAGTCACTGGACATGTTCATAGAAGTTCTTCAGCTTGTGGAACTCTTTGAAACATGGTTCCATGCACAGTGGTGTTTTACATTCCTCACACATAAAACGAGTGTGTCTGCATTTTTGTGGGTGTTTTTTTTTTTGTATATGCACAAACAAAACATCTCTTCTGAGCAGTTTTCTTCAAAGTAGCAGCTGGCAGTTGTGTTAGGTAGTTATCCTAGGTTGATGGTCGTCTGGGTCGTCATTTCTACCTTCCTTCCTACATTCCTTCCTTCCTTCCTTCCTACCTACCTACCTACCTACCTTCCTTACTTCCTTCCTTCCTTCCTTACTACCTTTCATCTCGTCCTTCCTTTCTCCCTTCTGTTTTCTATATATACACACATAGTCACTGGACACGTGCCTAGAACTGCTATATGCTTCTGGAAGCTGGTTGTTGTGTCTGGGTCATCATTCCGACCTTCCTTCCAACATTCCTTCTAACCTTCCTTCCTTTCATCTCGTCCTTCCTTTATTCCTTCCTTCTGGTTTCTATATATACACATATATAATCACTGGACACTTCATAGAATTGCTATTAGCTTCTGGAAGCTGGTTGTTGTTTCTGGGTCGTCATTCCTTCCTTCCTTCCTTCCTTCCTACCTTCCTTCCTGCTTTCCTTCCTGCCTTCCTTCCTACCTGCCTTCCTTCCTGCCTTCCTTCCTGCCTTCCTTCCTGCCTTCCTTCCTACCCTCCTTCCTACCTTCCTTCCTGCCCTCCTTCCTACCTTCCTTCATACCTTCCTTCCAACCTTCCTTCCTACATGCCTTCCTACATTCCTTCCTTCCTACATTCCTACCTACCTACATACCTTCTCCTTTCATACCGTCCTTCCTTCTTTTCATCTCCTTCCTTCCTTCCTTCTGGTTTCTACATATACGCATATATAGTCACTGGACACTTCATAGAACTGATAATAGCTTCTGGAAGCTGGTTGTTGTGAGTGTGTGGACTTATAAATATGCTGAGTCAGGGTGCGGCTGCTGTCAAAATGACATATTATACCACCACTCACCACCCTCACTGCCTTGTCAACACCCATGGGGTTCCATGCTCTTCTTCTCCACAGTCCTTCCTACCTACTTACGTACCTACGTACGTACCTACTTACGTACCTACTTACGTACCTACTTACCTACTTGCTAACCTACTTACTTACCTACTTGCTTACCTACTTGCCTACCTACTTGCCTACCTACTTACCTACCAACCTATTGTTCTATGATATATATACACATATATAATGACTGGACACTCCATCAACTTCACTTAGCGCTTGAAGTTGTGTTTGTGTGGACATCTAAATTTGCTGAGTCAGGGTAAGGCAGCTGTCAAAATGACATATTATACCATTACTCACCACCCCACACTGCCTGTCAACCTGTCAACACAAAAGGGGACCCATGTCTTCTCCCCCACACCTTCCTTCCTAGCTTCCTTTCTTCCTTCATTCCTTTCTTCCTTTCTTACTTATTTCCTTCCTTCTTTTCTTACTTATTTCCTTCCTTCTTTTCTTACTTATTTCCTTCCTTCTTTTCTTACTTATTTCCTTCCTTCCTTCCTCTCATCTCTTCCTTCCTCTCATCTCTTCCTTCCTGCCTTCCTTTCTTCCTTCATTCATTCCTTCCTTTTTTTCTTCCTTTCTTACTTCTTTTGTTCCTTCCTTCCTCTCATCTCTCCTTCCTTTCTTACTTCTTTTGTTCCTTCCTCTCATCTCTCCTTCCTTTCTTTCTTTCTTCTTTCCTTCCTTCCTTTCCTCCTTCCTTCCTCTCATCTCTTCTTTCCTTCCTTCCTCTCATCTCTTCTTTCCTTCCTTCCTCTCATCTCTTCCTTCCTTCCTTACTTTCTTTCTTTCTTCCTTCCTTCCTTCTGGTTTCCTGGGCATTACTTTCGGTCACAAACTCCTCAAAACCATGAAATTCATCTTCAGAGACACTTCCATCTGTGTTAGAGCTATCACTGGGGAAGAGAAGAGTCCCAGATTCGCCGGGGAGTCAGATATTCTTACCACTAGGGATACTGAACATGGACTACTGAAATGGCTTTCCCACAATGCAACACTGGCTGCCCGATTTTTTTTATACTGTGCACACTGACCACACAGACCCATTCTCTCACATGTGGGCCTACCAGCTTTCTCCCACTTGATTTGAGGCCGCTAGAATTTAGGCGTATAAATACGTCCGAAACATTGGCTCGTAAGACGTATATATACTTCCGAAACAGTCAAAGGGTTAAAGAACAGGAAGATAATGAAGGTTACAAGTATGTTGGTGAGAAGAATCTTCGGCAGAGACAGTAGAAGAAGTAACCAGAGTGAGGACAGTAGAGGAGGTAACTAGAGTGAGGACAAGAGGGAGTTTATAGGTATATGTCATGGATACTCATTTCCAAGTGATGGTATATCCTCCTCCGTATCCAAGAGGACCATCAGTGTGACTGGCAGTGAAGATGCAGTGTGGAACCCAAGCTCTACCGAGCCAGGATAACCTCACATCCACCAAGCCACTTCAGTGGACAAGAGAGGTCAGTCGGAAGCCCACTTCCAGGCACACCTCCTTCAACCACCACCTCCAGGCAGCCTCCAGAGATACACCAGTCACCCGAAGGACACCCTAAGCCACCCTCTGGGACTCCAGAGTGTGGATCAGCACATCCCCAGATGATCCAGATTCCACGGCAAACAGAACCACTGAGGACCACAATAGAATGAAATGGACAATGATACTCATGCCTTGACCCAGGAGCTATAAGTTCCAAGGGAAGATCCCCAAGAGCCAAACACAGGAGGGAGGAAGGGATGAAGAAAGATGGGATGAGGAAGGGATTTAGATCTGGTCTGAGGAAGATGAGAAAGTCCAATTCCCTAGATCAAGAACTTCTTCACCACATCAAGGAACCCACCTTGAAGAGGTTACTTGAGAATTATGTGTTACTTTGTAAGGAGCACCACTGTCCTTCCACTGATGTTCCAGCACACTGGAGTAATGGTATTGTGTGTCAGTTGATAACTGTTCTAGTCATGGTATTGAGTGTTAGTTAAGAATTGTTCCCATCATGGCATTGTGTTAGTTGAGAATTGTTCCAGTCATGGTTTTATGTTAGTTGAGAATTGTTGCAGTATTGTGTTAGTTGAGAGTTGCATTACCTTGTAAGGAATGCCACTGTTCTTCCACTGATCTTCCAGCACATTAGAGTAGTGGATGGTAGTTGTTCCTGCTGCCCCCAGGGGCAGGTCTGGCAGAGAGCCACCCAGACACTGGGCACCACCACCCTCCTCCCCCCTGGCACCCAGACACTGGCTGCCGGCATCCCTGGCGCCGAACACCTCGTCGTAGAGGGTGTCATCCAAGTACTGTACGGGTATGGTGTAGGTTGTGCCGCTGTTGCTGTCGTACACCATCACTTCGCCTCCCTCACAATCATCGTCACCATCTTCGCTCTTCTCACACAATCTATCATCACAATCCTAAAAGAAGCAGTATTATTATTGTTACCATTATTATTATTATTTTTGCGTGAATAAACGTACTTATTAACAAGCAGACAGCCCCTTGGTATGAAGAGCATTTCAGGCAAACTTAAGCCTTTGGCCAGTCTGCTGGTACTAGCAGGTGAGGTGAACGGTCAGGGCAGTCTGCTAGAGGACAGATCATTAACAACATCCGCACCTCACCTTGGCCTTACACAATACCGTCTGATAAGTAAAACACTTGCAAAAATTACGTATCTTTACTCTTAAACGTTTCACCTACACAGTAGGCTTCTTCAGTCTGGAACACTGTTTCTGACTATGGAACAAAACTTCTCCAGGCTGAGGGACTGACCTCCTCAAAACTACATCTTCAAGGGTGAAGGATTGATGACATCATCTTTATTGCTTCTACAAACTCTTCTGTACTTAACTGAAGAAGCCTACTATGTAGCTGAAATGTTTCGGAATAAATATACCTAACTGTTGCACATATGCCTTCCTTATTAACCTGTCAGTATTGTATACCATTTTAATATTCACAATACCATCTGGCAGCTGGGAAACAACGGTAGAGGAATTCCCGAAGTACTGAGGATAACTCGAAAAATTATAACAGCACAATTGCAAACCATGGAATGGGTGGGATTTGAATCCATGGTGAGTGGCTTACTATCTGCCACGAGTTCAAATCCCACCCATTCCATGGTTTGTTTACCGAGGATACTTCATTTGTACGCCAGACCATGTCCATCAGGTTATCCCTTTATATTCAACTCGTCTACTTAGGTGGCCACAGAAACTACCGAGAGGAACACTGGGATAATTTAGTATATGGGTTATAAGTGGGACAAAGCCCCACCTTAAGGTAGGTCACTCTAAAGATGGTGGAGCGATTTATTTATTTTAGTAATGTCTCAAGTCATATACAGGCAGGCCCCGCTTTAGAGCGCTCTGCTTCACAGTACGTTGTTTTACAGTGCTTCGCCTTACAGTTTCACTAATACAGCGGTTTTCAATTTTGGTCAATCTTCATTTCTTCAGACTTGCTACAGTAAATATATTCAACACTCACTATAAGCTAAGGATAAAAATATTTTATGGTAAGTAATATGTGTACTGTATATGCATTTTTTAGGCCTAGTTCTATTGTTCAGTTAATATATGATAGTGTAAGCACGTTGTCAGACTTTTATATGCATTTGAAAGGAAAAAAAAAAAAAAAAAAAAAAAGGGAAAGAAGTATGTTTCACTTTAGAGCAGTAGCCTGAACCTAACCTGCTGTATAAACGGGGCCGTACAGTAGCACGGAACCTAACCTGTTGTGTAAACGGGACCCTACAGTAGCCCGGAACCTAACCTGATGTATAAGTGGGGCCCTGCAGTACCCTGGATTCTAACCTGCTGCATAAGCTGGGCCTTACAGTAGCCTGAAACCTAATCTGATGTACAAGCGGGGCCCTCCAGTATTGTTGCTAATTAGGGCAGCCCTGAAGGAATATAAGGACCCTAGGCTGTATGTTAGAATTACTAACACAAACTGATTATAGGTAACATTCCTCATGGCATGTGACCATGGGGTAGGAAGTCTCATAGAGGTCAGGATAGCCTGGGATAGTCTCCAAGATGTGATAGCCTGGGATAGCTCAAAGATGTTTACTAGCTAGGAACACTCCACCTCAAGTAACAATGTTCCAATGTGTACATTGGCAAGTGGTGACTGCTGGTCCTGTGTCCCAGTTAGATTTTCCAAAGTGGACCACAGGTATCCCAGTTACCTTTACCAAGGTGGACCACAGGTGTCCCAGTTACCTTTACCAAGGTGGACCACAGGTGTCCCAGTTACCTTTACCAAGGTGGACCACAGGTGTCCCAGTTAATCAGAGTCCACTACCTCATAAGTTTCCACAATTATAATTATTATTATTACATGGTAGATGCTGCAGCATTTATTACAGACTGTTACCACTAACAGTAACTGTACCTACCATGACTGGTAGTAGACTGTAGTAACTGTACCTACCATGACTGGTAGTAGACTGTAGTAACTGTACCTACCATGATTGGTAGTAGACTGTAGTAACTGTACCTACCATGACTGGTAGTAGACTGTAGTAACTGTACCTACCATGACTTGTAGTAGACTGTAGTAACTGTACCTACCATGACTGGTAGTAGACTGTAGTAACTGTACCTACCATTAGATGACTGGTAGTAGACTGGGGTCCCCACTCAAATCCATCATTCAATTGCCAGTCAGGCGCCAGGTCATCCAGGTCCTCACGTTCGGCACCAATTGCTGGCACCGGCTTACTCCGCCACTCCGAGATTCCACAGCTTGCCGTCTTGCTAACCGGATTGCCGCACGAATATTTCTTGAGCCGTTCATGGAGTGGAGGCAGGAGTGCGATTCGTCGGTGAGCAGAGAGTGCACGATGTCAGGGTGCACGGTGCTCTCATGGGAAGTGTGGGCATGCACAGCACCTAGTAGTTCGTCAGCCTCTTGTTGCACCTCCAGGCGTAGTTCCGTGCACGCTTCCGGTGCGTCGCCGTACACTCCTACAATGACACTCCTGGCACCACAAAACAAGACATTAGTAAAGATCGAGTGACGGGAATTAAAGAAGAAAACACAGTGACCATCACTCAGTTACCAGCATATTTTAATTACTGTGGGGAAGGGCCAAACCCACAGGGGTAATACAGCAGCTGAGGAATGTGAGGTAAGTAGAAATTTGAGGTGTGATAATGTAGTTAGTGTCTAGCAGGAAGATAGTGATGTTTATACATTGATATAACAATATCAGGTGTTGTATAAGTCAATGTTGTTGTTTATACATTATTACAACATCATGTACTGTATACAGTAGGACCCCCGTATCCGCGGGGGATATGTTTCAAGGACCTGCCATGGATTCATTTGTACGCCTGAAGTCTGCTCAAGCACCATTACCGAACGAATTTACTCCCTTAAGGAAAAATGTCACGTAGGTTAGTCTATTTCAGACCCCCAAAAATACACTTCCACAAGCACTTACAATATTATACTTACATAATTGTAAGATTTCCAGGGTTTACGAAACTCGGGGGTCCACTGTATATAAGTCCTTTACATAACTATTATAAAGTTTAATTGATAAATTATGCACAATAAGTGGAGAGTTACCACTTTTTCACGGCTTCTCTTAGGCTTTGAGGAACTGCCAGCGTCTCTACTTTTACACCTTGGGACCATTATTATGCAAAATTAAGAGGTATTTTTGGGCCACGGTAAACTGTGGATGACTGAAACCTCGGATATCAAATCAGTGGATACAGGGGTTCTACTGTAAGTCAATGTTGTTGTTTATACATTACTACAACAATATCAGGTACTGTATAAGTCAATGTTGTTATAATGTACTCAGTATATGGACCGGTAAGCCAGCGGAAGGCCTAGGTCAAATGACCAAAGCTCCAACGGCGGGTCATCATCTGACTAAGACCCGCGTCAGGAAACACTTGTCCAGTGTCCTGACGAACCTTACCTAACCTAAATATGTATATGTTACAATTCATTCAGCATTCACCAGTCACATTAGCGTATATCTCTCAAGCAGTCAACTGGCAAATCAGACTACAGCAGTTCTAGGGCCACACCGCTGTACTGTCAAGTTGAAGCAACCAATAGCATGCGAGTTGGCAAGGTCTAGTATTGTTATATTGATAGTTTAACTTTGTAAATAATGCACAGCGGTACCCCGAGTTTCGTACTGCTCCCACCTCGAACAATTATGTAAGTGTATTATTGTAAGTGCTTTTGTAAGTGTATTTTTGGGGGTCTGAAACGGACTAATCTAATTTACAAATTTGTTTGGTAACGACACTCGAATAGCCTTCTGGAACGAATTTTGTATGAAACTCGGGGTACCACTGTACAGTAGAACCCCGAGTAACGGTCTGTCTGAATAACGATTTTTTTGTGTAAAGGTTGCTTTTTACAGTGAATATTTTTCTCGTGTAGCGATCCGTACCAGACCTGTCTGCCTGCCTGCGCTTGCGCGCCTCGCCGCGCAGGACGCCAGTCTAGCGTTGTTTACACTTGAGTGAACAATACCCAGCGCGCTCTTTCAAACATTCACAATACATTTGTTATGTTTATTGGTGGTTTAGTGATTGTCACTGTGAAATAAGTCACCATGGGTCCAAAGAAGCTTCACAAGTCGATAAAGGCTATAGCACCAGCCAGTGATAAAGTGTAGCAATGGAAATAAGTCACTCTGTCTGACTTTTTGGGTTATCCTAGGTTTTCTACACATATGCTGCTATGTATGATAATCTATGTATAACTGGATTTGTGTATACCTGAATAAACTTACTTACTTAAGTTAAGCGATTAAAAGATAGAAAATGACGACACAAAACTTAACTTCTACAATGTTTGAGGATTATAGGGACACTGACAAGAGCGCCACCCTCTGCCACCATCTCCTCCAAGTGTAAATATTTCTTATTTCTAAATTAAAGTGTAAATATTTCTTATTTATAAATTATGCACATTGTTTTTGTGATAGTGGTGATGGTTTTCTGCTGAAACCGACTACCATCACGGCTTATGGTCAGTGGCCCTTATACCCAACAACAACACTCACACACTCCACCACTCCTTAGATTCGTAATGACATGTTTTATTCATTCTAGAGTTTATATCATGTTTCTATGTTATTAATATTGTTTATTATGTCATAATAGATGAATTGTGCTAGATAAATAAGCTATAGAGTTGATATTATTGTCATATTGAAGGACTATTTTGTCCTGCCTCCAAACAAACTCTCTCATACGCCAACAAGAGTCTTCAATAAAGGTAAAACTTATTTAACTGTTCATTTGTCCATTATAATTAGGGCTTTATATTTATTTCTCATTGTTTTCTGAATGTAAAACTATAGTATTTATTCTTTAAAAAAATTAATTTTTGGTGAATTTTTTTGGGTGGAAACGGATTAATTGTATTTACATTATTTCTTATGGGAAATAAGGTTTCGAGTTACGAATTTTTTATGTTCAAGTCTAGCTCCTGGAATGGATTAAGACCATTAGTTGAGGGACCACTATATATGTATTAAGGAATATACGAGTGGAGAACAAAGTACACAGCAGTGGTAGTTCTCAAGTGTGACTTACTCCTATGAGTGCCTCGTTCCGCTCTTATTAGTGTTATATTGTTGATTTAACACTGTATACGTACATGTTAGGATAGGAATATACGTGTAAAGAAAAAACTACCCAGAAGTGGTAGTCTAGACTTTATGGCCACGTCTGCCGTCTGCTGATGTTGATAAGGCACGTTTTCAACAAGTATCTTTATTACAAAATGTTTCACATATGTGTGCAACATTCAGGAATCTTAATTACTAAATGTTTCTCCTCAATGGTGGGTTTCTTCAGTGGAATACAGCAAAGGCAGTGGAGACACAAAGACAATGTAATCAGTCCATCACCCTTGAAGACATAGTTTTGAGGTGATCAGTCCCTTTGCCAGAGGAGTTGTGCTCCACAGTCTGACAAACTTACAGCCAGATACAACTCACCTTCAATTTCCTACCAGTGTTTGTAATGAGCTAAAACATTTTCTATCATAATTATGACTAACCTCTTATATACAGTCATACCTCGGTTAACGATGGCGTCGGATACCGATAAATTTGGTTAGCGATACATTTTTACGTCAAAATATTGACTCCGTTTACGATGATTGATTCGGTTTACGATATTCGTCCCGAACGCGTCCGCGTGGCGCTCAGCTGTGCGGGCACTCCAGGGAGCGTCAGTGTGCTATTGTTTACAAGCGAGAGCGACCACCACCCACTCCACCCACGCATTCATACCAGTATATTGTCATTATTCCACTGTTTTTAGTGCTTGCAACTGCTAAATAAGCTACCATGGGTCCAAAGAAAGCTCCAAGTGCCAAGCCTGTGGTAAAGAGGCTCAGAAATACAGTAGAACTGAAGGAGATAATAGAAAAATATGAAAGTGGAGTGCATATCACTGAGCTAGCCAGGCTGTAAAGCCTATTCTACCACTGTTACCAAGAAAAATACACGTAAAATCAAGGAAGCTGTTGTTACGAAAGGTGCATATGTGATCACAAAACAGAGATCGCAAGTGCTGGAAGATGTGGAAAATTTGTTGTTGGTGTGGATCAACGAGAAACAGTTAGCAGGAGATAGTGTTTCGCAGGCAATAATATGTGAAAAAGCAAGGCAGTTGCATGATGATCTCGTTAAGAAAATGCCTGCAACGAGTGCTGAAGTGAGCGAATTTAAAGCCAGCAGAGGCTGGTTTCAAAAATTTAAGAATCGAAGTGGCATATATAGTGTTGTGAGGCATGGTGAGGCAGCCAGTTGTGACAAAAGTGCGGCTGAAAAATATGTGCCTGAATTCCAGGGGTACATAGAGGCTGAAAAATTCCTCCCCCAACAAGTGTTTAATTGTGATGAAATAGGCCTGTTTTGGAAGAAAATGCCCAACAGGACCTTCATTACTCAGGAGAAAAAGGCACAGCCAGGACAGAAGCCTATGAAAGACAGGCTAACTCTGATGCTTTGTGCTAATGCCAGTGGTGATTGCAAAGTGAAGCCTTTACTGGTGTATCATTCTGAAAATCCCCGAGTGTTTGGCAGATGCGGTATCACCAAGTCTAACTTGTGTGTGATGTGGAAGTCTAACAGTAAGGCATGGGTCACAAAGGACATTTTCTTAGAGTGGTTCAATGGTGTGTTTGGCCCCAGTGTGAAGAAATATCTCCAGGAAAATAATTTGCCACTTAAGTGCCTCCTGATAATGGACAATGCTCCTTGTCATCCTCCAAACTTGGTAGAGAAAATTGTGGAGGACTTTAAATTCATCAAAGTGAAGTTCTTGCCCCCCAATACCACTCCTCTCCTCTCCTCCAGCCCATGGACCAGCAGGTCATTTGCAACTTTAAAAAACTCTACACCAAAGCAATGTTTCAAAAGTGCTTTGATGTGACCACAGACATGAATATAACCCTAAGAGACTTTTGGAAAAACCATTTCCATATCCTGCATTGTGTACACCTTATGGGTAAGGCTTGGGAGGGAGTGACTACCAGGACTTTGAACTCTGCCTGGAGAAAATTGTGGCCAGACTGTGTCCTAGAGAGGGATTTTGAAGGTTTTGGAGCTGAGCCTCAGAACCGAGCCTGAGCCTGAGCCTGTTGTGGAAGAAATTGTGGAAATGGGCAAGTCCATGGGGTTGGAGGTGTGTGGTGAGGATGTGGAACAGTTGGTGGAGGAGCACAATGAAGAGCTAACCACTGAAGATCTGCAAGAGCTTCAACAGAAACTGCAACAAGAGACCACAGGTCAGGACAATGGGTCAGAGGAGGAGGAGGTGGAACAGAGATGGAAGAAGGTGCCTTCTTCAAGGATTAGGGAGATCTGTGCCAAATGGACTGATGTGCAAGGCTTTATGGATGAATATCACCCTAACCATGCTGTTGCAGGCCGTGCTGGCAACCTGTACAATGACACAGTGGTGTCTCATTTCAGGGATGTGTTAAAGAATTGCCAGACACAGAGCTCCCTGGACAGATTTTTGGTTAGAGAGGGGTCCAGTGACTCTCAACCTGGTCCTAGTGGCATTAAAAGAAAAAGGCCAGTGACCCCAGAAAAGAACTTGCCACCTGCAGTGTTAATGGAAGGGGATTCCCCTTCCAAACACTAGCATACTATTCTCCATCCTTTCCCCTCCCCCCGTCCTCCACACATCAACAACTCTTCAATAAATGCAAGTGACATGTTATTGTACTATATTTACATGTACAGTGGTACCTCGAGTTATGATGGTCCCCAAAATCGCCCTTTTATGTAAGTTTATTTTTTTAAATGCTTTTGTAAGTATATTTTTGGGGTGTAAAAGGACTAGTCTATTTTACATTATTCCTTATGGGGATAAATTCGTTTGGTAATGGCACTTGAACAGCATTCTCGAACGAAAAAATATCGTAACTCGAGGTACCACTGTATTTATTTAATGTTCATTAAATTGTGTATTATTTAATGTCAAAAAGTTCTAAAAAATATTTTATTTTACTACTTTTGGAAGTCTGGAACGGATTAATTTTATTTCCATTATTTCTTATGGGGAAAATTGATTCGGATAACGATTGATTCGGTTGCAGATACGCCCTCTCTGACGGATTAATATCGCTAACCGAGGTATGACTGTACTTTATAAATCTACATTTTAAAATATATTATAGATTATTATAGGTTATTATAGACTTAGCCAGACTTGAGTCCTAGAAAATGGGAAGTACAATGTCTGCACTTTAAAGGAGGGGTCTGGGATAGTGACAGTTTGGAGGGACTATTCTAAACTGTAGTATCTGAGCGCCTCTGCAAAGACAGTGAATATGTATGAGTGAAGTGAAAAGTGTTGAATGATGATGAAAGTATTTTCTTTTTGGGTCACCCTGCCTCAGTGGGAGACAGCCGAATTGTTGAAAAAAAAAAAATTAAAACTGATTAACCTTTAGTGTCCCTCACATAGATCTATGTTGACACCAGGATCCCTCATATTGATCTATGTTGACACCAGGATCCCTCATATAGATCTATGTTGACACCAGGATCCCTCATATAGATCTATGTTGACACCAGGTCCCTCACAAAGATCTATGTCGACACAAAATTAGCACACTATGGTATAAGGGGGCACCCACTCAACTACCTAGTCATATCTTAGCAACAGAAGCCAATATGTGTACACAAATGGAGTGAACTCTTCAACACAACAAATTACAGTCGGAATCCCTCAAGGAAGTGTCCTGGGGCCACTCCTATTCATCATTTACATAAATGACCTACCGAATGCATCACAACTACTCAAACCCATATTATTTGCAGATGACACAACATATGTCTTCTCTCACTCACATCCAGTCATACTGGCCAACACTGTTAACCCTTTGGGGGTCGACAGGCCTTCTCAGGAAAGTGTTCCTGGGGTCGAAAATTTTTGGAAAAAAAAAAAAAAAAAAAATTATTATGAAATGATAGAGAATCTTTTTCAGATCATAACGCCACCAAAATTGTGAAATTTGATCGAAAACTAACGGAATTATGCTTTTGCGAAGTTAGCGGTAGCCATGACACTTACGCATCGGCGATTTCGCCAACTTTGAGCTCTATTTTCGACAAATTCCAATGTTTCAGTCTCCTAACATTATAGCTATTTCGCTAGAACTCCATTTCTTCTATCGATTGAGTACAAGAAACCGCCTATTTACCAATTTTATCTACCCAAAATAGTGGTCAGAAAATGGCAATTTTCCAATTTCACACAAATTTCAAACGATGCCAATTTCAAAATAGGGTCCAGAGTAAACAAGGCAGACATTCCTGGCACTAAAATAACATGTTCTATGTTCATTAGTCACGTCTCCAGGCCCCTGTTCCATTACTTTTGCTTTTCATTTTGAATTTTTATTCTCACAAAAAATAGAAGATTTACTGTTATGTATACAACTGCATCATTGTAAAAATGGTATAAATAATATCAGAGCACTTGTGCATGAATATAAGACTCGCCAGTTGATGTGTATTGGAGGCATGGTGTGATTTGTTTACTCTTGAACATCGTCACAAATCGAACATTTTCGCTACTTTGAGCTCAATTTCAAGGTACTTGTCATTGTTATACCAATCAAAATCATCTCTATTTCTGTAATATATCTTCCATTCTATCAAATGAGACCAAGAAAACGAGAATACATCAATAAATACCATACAAAAATCGACTGCAAAGTCGCTGTTTTAATCGAAAAAAACGGTCAGAGTTTTTTTTCTCTCATTATGCAGTGTACTGCAGGATTTTTTTTATACTGCGCACACTGACCACACAGACCCATTCTTTCATATGTATGCCTACCAGACGATTTCTGCTTAAATTGAGGCCGCTAGAATTTGGGCGTACTAGTACGGCACCAACCCCTGCTCGTAAAACGTACTAGTACGGCACTGACCCCGAAAGGGTTAATGCCGAATTACAGAAAATATCAACATGGATGACGACAAACAAGCTTACTCTCAATACTGACAAGACCTACGTCATACAGTTTGGAAACAAAGCCACAAATGTTCCACTTAAGATAACGCTCAATGGTTCACCCATCACAAGACTCACAGAGGGAAAATTCCTAGGAATCCACCTTGACAGTAGTCTTAAATTCCAAACACACATACAACAAATTTCCAAGAAAATCTCAAAGACAGTAGGCATATTATCAAAGATACGCTATTATGTGCCACAACCAGCTCTTCTTGCACTATATCATTCACTTATCTACCCTTATCTCAACTATGGAATCTGTGCATGGGGCTCAACAACATTAAATCACCTTAGACCACTCATAACCCAGCAAAAGGCTGCAGTCAGGATGATGATAAATTCTCACTCTAGACAGCATACTCCACCAATATTCAAAACTCTAAAACTACTCACCGTAGAAAACATTCATACCTATTCATGTGCCTATTACATACATAAAACTCTACATGCTAATATCAACCCTCCGCTCAAAATTCTCCTCAACAACTTTAATAGGTCCCATGACCACAACACAAGACACAGATCACTTTTTGACATACCCCGAGTCCATACCAACCAATGTAAAAATTCTATGCACAAAGGGCCCCAGAATCTGGAATTCATTACCAGTAAATGTTAAGTTAACCTTGTCTGAAAATCAATTTAAGACTCTTTTCAAAAATCACCTACTCACCCTAAACTAAATACTCATAGTACTGTAAACTACTTTAAAAAATGCTCAATGTTATTTTCCTTAAGATAATCTCAATTTTATATTACCATCCTCCTAAACACTTGTTACAATTTAATATCATCATATTGTCATCTTAACAGTATATCATCATCATATTGTAATTTGAAATAAAATATATAACTAGAATAAACTCAATCAATTTCTCTAGTATTATGTACATAGTCTATAAGTCTATGATCACCTTAACTGCCTAAAATTTTATTTCAAGCTATTTTTTTAATATTAATAAATTTTACTTTTGTACACTTTTGCACACTTTAGCACTTATTTCTCCTTTAATAGTTAACTTTCATTTTCTTTATATTGCCCTTAATAAATTCTATAATCACAACTAGTGCAATACTGAATCTTAATATTTGTTCCATTATAACTTAATATTAATCATAGTAATTTTCCAACCAGTTCTATTAGCTAGTTAAATAATAAATCAATTACATTGTAAAGATTTATCCTAAATCTCTGTGACTTCTGTTCAAAAGTATGTTAATCCAATAGCTAGTAAAATCAATTCATCAAATATCAGATCTTTAAGTTTAGCATTATTCATTGTTCTTAAGTATTTTTAGAATCACACTCATATATAAACATTTGTTTAATTAATTAACTAACTCAGGTGCTATAGTTTTAGATTCTT
>WNWK01020303.1:0-36122 GCA_009830355.1 Cherax destructor | reverse complement strand
TATCTAGGGAGAAAAAAACGATCCAGGGGCAAAAAAGGGGGAATGTACAAAAGAAGTGGACCAACATTTTTATAGGGGTGTGAAGATGGGTTGTGAAGGGCTGCAGCAAAAAGGAGGTTAAATGTTGATGTCGTTTTCCAAAGGGGCAATGTGGTGTAAATATTACAGAAAATTTCCATAGTGGGAAAAGGAAAGGTGTGGAGTTACAAAAAGATTAGTCAGGGGGGTTGTTGAAGTGGTTTGGTCATTGAGAGGGATGGAGCAAAATAGGATGACTTGGAGGGTGTATAAAACTGAATTTGGAGGGGAGGGGGGGTAGGGTCATCCTGGGAAAGGATGGAAAGAGGGGGTAAAAGGGGTTTTTGTGTAAGGGGTTTGGACATGCATCGGGCATGTGTGAGTGTGTTAGGAGGTTTAAATGAACTTTTTTTGGGACGTGACGGTTTGTTGGAGGGGGAGGGGGAAGGATTCAGGAAAACTGGTTAGAGGGACTTGAGTTCTGGAGGCAGGAAATAAAATGCATGCACTTTAAAGGAGGGATTTGTGATATTGGCTGTTTTTGGTGACATCTAAACTGTTGTATCTGAGCACTTCTGCAAAGACAGTGATTATATGTGAATGAGGGTGAAAGTATTGAATGATGGTGAAAGTGTTTCTTTTTTGGGTCACCCTGCCTCAGTGGGAGATGGCCAAAGTGTTAAAAAAAGAGAGTGAGTGTGGGTGAAGTGCATGGGGCAGTGAGTAGAATGAAAGGGGGTAAAGCAGCTAGGATTGATGGGATAAAGATAGAAATGTTAAAAGCAGGTGGGGATATAGTTTTGGAGTGGCTAGTGTTTTTATTTAATAAATGTGTGGAAGAGGGTAAGGTACCTAGGGATTGGCAGAGAGCATGCATAGTTTCTTTGTATAAAGGCAAAGGGGACAAAGGAGAGTGTAAAAATTATAAGGGAATAAGTCTGTTGAGTATACCTGGTAAAGTGTATGGAAGAGTTATTATTGAAAGAATTAAGAGTAAGATGGAGAGCAGGATAGCAGATGAACAAGGAGGCTTTAGGAAGGGTAGGGGGTGTGTAGATCAAGTGTTTGCAGTGAAACATATAGGTGAACAGTATTTAAATAAGGGTAAAGAGGTTTTATGGCATTAATGATTTTGGAAAAGGCGTATGAGAGTGGATAGGGCAATGTGGCAGATGTTGCAAGTGTATGGAATAGGAGGTAGGTTATTGAAAGCAGTGAAGTGTCTTTATGAGGATAGTGAGGCTCAGGTTAGTGTGTGTAGGCAAGAGGGAAATTATTTCCCAGTAAAAGTAGGCCTTAGACAGGGATGTGTGATGTCACCATGTTGGCTCAATATATTTATGGATGGAGTTGTAAGAGAAGTGAATGCTCAGGTGTTAGCAAGAGGTGTGGGGTTAAAAGATAAAGAATCTAACACAAAGTGGGAGTTGTCACAGTTGCTCTTTGCTGATGACACTGTGCTTTTGGGAGATTCTGAAGAGAAGTTGCAGAGGTTGGTTGATGAGTTTGGTAGGGTATGTAAAAGAAGGAAATTAAAAGTGAATATAGGAAAGAGTAAGGTGATGAGGGTAACAAAAATTAGGTAATGGAAGATTGGGTATCAGATTGGAGAGAGAGAGTATGGAGGAGGTGAATGTATTCAGATAGTATCTGAGAGTGGACATGTCAGCAGATGGGTCTATGAAAGATGAGGTGAATCATAGAATTGATGAGGGGCAGAAGGTGAGTGGTGCACTGAGGAGTCTGTGGAGACAAAGAACTTTATCCATGAAAGCAAGGAGGGGAATGTATGAGAGTAGTTATACCAATGCTCTTGTATGGGTGTGAGGCATGGTGGTGAATGTTGCAACAAGGAGAAAGCTGGAGGCAGTGGAGATGTCATGTCTGAGGACAACGTGTGGTGTGAATATAATGCAGAGAATCCATAGTTTGGAGATTAGGAGGGAGGGCTGAGGAGGGGTTATTGAGATAGTTTGGACATGTAGAGAGGATGGAACGAAATAGAATGACTTCGAGAGTATATAAATTGTAGTGGAGGGAAGGCGGGGTAGGGGTTAGCCTAGGAAAGGTTGGAGGGAGGGGGTAAAGGAGGTTTTGTGTGCGAGGGGCTTGGACTTCCATCAAGCGTTCATGAGCGTGTTAGATAGAAGCAAATGGAGACAAATGGTTTTTTAGGACTTGATGTGCTGTTGGAGTGTGAGAAGGGTAACATTTATGAAGGGATTCAGGGAAACTGGCAGGCCAGACTTGATTCCTGGAGATGGGAAGTACATTGCTGGCACGCTGAAGGTGGGGTATTAATGTTGCAGTTTTATAACTGTAGTGTAAGCATCCCTCTGGCAAGACAGTGATGGAGTGAATGATGATGAAAGTTTTTCTTTTTTGGGCCACCCTGCCTTGGTGGGAAACAGCCGATATGTTAATAAAAAAAATATATATACGTACTACTGTACTCTGCTATATCAAGGTATTGTTGGGAATGTTTTGACAACTGCATTGGCAACACTTCTGTCTTTTGAGCTCATTATAGAAGGTATGCAGTTGGTGAGAAGTTCCTCTATTACCCATCACTATGCACACTCGATTCCTTTAGTACATGAAGCTGCTTGTGGAACATTAACGTAGTACACTATAAGGTAATTTTAATTCAAATATTCATGAGGTGATAGGATTCCTAGTCCATTTGAGAATTGCACTAGATAGTGCAGTTCCTCAAGGAAACTAATTCAACTTTGTAATTGCTTTTCTTAACATAATAAAAAGGTATCCATTTAGTAGGAAATAATAATGCTCCTTAACACCTCATTTCTCAATTGTGATAGAGATACCTATCTAGGCAGGCTACAGTTATAATTGGTGTCCAACCTGGCAAGACCTGGACCGAAAGCAGTAGATCAAAAGTAACTTGGATCATACATATATTTTTAATTTTGGTGTCATATAGCCCATATCAGTATAGATAAAAGGATTATACCACAGCGATTGGTTAGATGTACAGTGGTACCGACTTACCATGGTCCCCAAACTCACCCTTTTTTGTAAGTTTATTTTTTAAACGCTTTTGTAAGTGAATTTTGGGATCTAAAAGGACTAGTCTATTTTATATCATTTCTTAAGGGGATAAATTCGTTTGGTAATGGCACTTGAACAGTATTCTGGAATGAAAAAATATCGTAAGTCGAGGTACCACTGTAGATGGTTCTGTTTGGCTTGATCTTAATAGATTCCATAGGTCTGCATGGAAACTAGATAAAAATTTGTATGATAATGCAAAGATGTTTGGTTTGCCAAATTCTATTTAGGATGATTTGGCATTGTTCAGGACTTTTCTACCTAGCAGAGAAGACTCTTCAACCATCAATATCCTCAGGATGTATACCATCACTTAGGAACTGTAATAAGAGATCCTCACATCCTAGCTCTTGAGATTACTCTCATTGGTTTCAAAAAATGCCCAATCTAACAGGTTGAGCCTTGTCTTTGTAGTGAGGTGTTTTGAGGTGTTCAAATTCCTGCCTAAGCTACCTCAACCTTCATTAGAGTGCTATTAGTAGGATTCCTGGTTGTTCATCAGAACCTGTATATAATATAATATTACGTTGTAAAAAAATGAAGAATTATTTTTATGTAGAGGTCAGTGAATTGCAAAGACAGCCAATTTCCATTGTTATCTGTTTCAACTGTTCTGGCACAAGAACAGTCCCTGGGCTCATATAACAAATGCACATTCAGTAGAAAAGGGAAAGTGGAAGTGGGCTACCTGAGTTAAAAAAAAAAAATTAGTAGGAAGTCTTTAAAGTTAAGGTCATTTATTAGGTGAAGTTAATACAGTAGGTTGTATTCTTTGTGGTTCATTGAATTCTACACTTAGTCATTTTTCATTCTTCAAAATGTAATATGCCCTATGCAGTACTATTTTTTTTTCTCATTTACTAATAAACATAGAGTGTATATCTTGACAGATATAAACTGAAGGTTAAGTTGTTTGAGCTGTTTTTATTCCTAAATGTTCAAGGGGGCTTTTGTGGATACAGAATTAAAAAAATATATATATATATACAAATTTCCAAAACTAACCCCTTCTCCTGTATACATTACTAAAGTTAAAAAGAGAAACTTTTGTTTTTCTCTTTGGGCCACCCCACCTTGGTGGGAAGCGGCCGATTTGTTGAAAGAAGAAGAAATTTCCAAAACTGTCACTGGGCTCAGAATAACATTTTGTATTTAGGAATTATATTATTTTATTACACTGTAATATAGGAAAATGTCAGCAAACTCTGTTGGTAATTTATTCTTGTAATTTTTTTGACATATACATGTATAGGACATGTTGCCTCTGTCCTGAGACTCCTTACACTTGGTAGCTTTTTATTACAGAATGTTAAAAATGTGTAGAGTTGACAGTATTCATTTTTATTTGCTGTGCTTCCTGTGTCTTCTTTCAGATACATTTGGACCTTGCTAAATATCATGAGTTGAATAGATTTGTCAAGGAGTCTGAATCTTATGACAGAGAAGCTGCTATTTTTCATTTAAGCCAAGCAGCCAGATGTGGCATTCTTGAAGCCATCAAAACTATGGCACATCTCCATCTTGGCTTACAGCATGACATCCTGCCAGACATTGAGGTATGTGGTAAAAAAAATAAACTAATAAATGTTTGGAATAGGTGGTAGGTTACTGAAAACAGTTAAGAGTTTTTACGGGGTAATGAGGCTCAGGTTAGAGTATGTAGGAAACAGGGAGATTATTTCCCAATAAAAGTAGGCCTTAGACAGGGATGTAGCTGTTGCACATGTGTCCTATTATAATAGGACACATGTGCAACATGTGTCCTATTATTCTGAGTTAATAATTATTAACTTAGTTAACCCTTTGACTGTTTCGGTTGTATATATACGTCTTATAAGCCAGTGTTTCAGACATAGTATATATACTCAAAAATTCTAGTGGCTTCAAATCAAATGGGAGAAAGCTGGTAGGCCCACATGTGAGAGAATGGGTCTGTATGGTCAGTGTGCGCTGTATAAAAAAAATCCTGCAGCACGCAGTGCATAGTGAGAAAAAAAACTCCAGCCATGTTTTTGGATTAAAACGCCGAATTTGAGGTGTATTTTCGTATAGTATTTATGGTTGTATTCTCTTTTTCTTGGTCTCATTTGATAGAATGGAAAACATATTACAGAAATAGAGATGATTTTTATTACTTTCATGATGAAAACAACCTTGAAATTGAGCTCAAAGTAGCGGAAATGTTCGATTTTTGCCAATGTTCAAGAGTAAACAAATCACGTCACGTGTCCAATTCATGTCAACTGGCGAGTCTAATATTCTTTCACAAGTGCACTGATATTATTTATACCATTTTTACAATAATGCAGTAGTCTGCATAACAGTAAATCTTCTATTTTTTGTGTGAATAAAAAATAAAAATAGAAAGCAAGAGTAATATAAGAGGGGCCCAAGACGTGACTAATGAACAGAGAAAATCTTATTTTAGCGCCAGGAATGTCTACATTGTTTATTCTGGACCCTATTTTGAAATTGACATCTTTTTTTATTTTGCATGAAATTGGCCAAATTGCCAATTTCTGACCACTTTATTGGGTAGTTGAAATCGGTAAATTGTACTCAATCGATAGAACAAATGGAGTTCTAAAGAAATAGCTATGAGTTTGGTCGACTGGAACAATGGAATTGGCCGAAAATAGGGCTCAAAGTCGGTGAAATCGCCGATGCGTATATATCACTGAGATCACTAACTTTGTGAGAGCGTAATTCCATAAGTTTTCCATCAAATCTCCTACTTTTGGTGTCATAAGATTTTTTTTTTTTTTTTTAGAATATTTTGCGACATAGAATGACTGTTTCAGAAATGGGCTTGCAACAGTCACAGGGTTAATAATTATTAACTTAGAATAACCCATTATAGTCAAGCATTGTGACTTATTTCTCCATTTTGAGGAGTATTACTGCTTGAAATAATTGTAATATCTTCATTATCCTTTGCATATAGTGCTAGAAAACCAAAGTAGTAAAAAAATAGAATAGTTTGTATTGTATATTCCAAGTGGAGCAATGTTGGGCTAAGCATTTTCCCATGTTTGAATTGCTAAAACACATCTAATATCATAAGAAACTAGTGTATATATTGTTAATCATTTAAAACAATAAAGAATTGAAAAAATCATAATTTGGCATCAGTAAATTATAAAACGTAAGTATCGCTGGTGCATTTATGCTGGGAATAAACTATGTCCACATTTAGATATCAGAATCAATAGTACTCAAATAGCACAAAAAAAAAGTAAAAACTCTTCGGTCTAACGGTAGATGACAGAGTGAAATTGAATACACATTTCAACAGAAGTTTTTTAAGATGGTAGAGATCCTCTCCAAAATTAGCTAGTATGGTCCACAACCCACACTCCTAACACTACTTTTTCCTCATCTACGCATACTTTGTGCAATTTGCATCTGGGGATTCATTTCAGTTACATACCTCATTCCAACTATTACTCAACAGAAGACAGCTCTCAGAACAATCATAAGCTTTACCAAAAGGCAACACACTATGCCCTTATTCAAATCCATGAACCTACTAAATATAAATGCAGTTCATACTTAGTATTGTTCAGTCCACTTGTTCAAAACATTCCATTGTAATACTGATGCTGAACTCAAACAATTCTTAGAAAATTGGAACAGAACACATAAGCACCACACCAGCAACAAATACCTCTTTGATATCTCTCGCATTCATTTGAACATCTACAGAAATTTTATACATATTAAAGGACCAAAGATGTGGAATAACTTAACAGATGAACTGAAAAATTGCAACAGTCATGCCAAATTCAAAACTAACTAAGCTGGCATTTTGTGCCTGGACACTGTAGCAAAATCATTTATCTCATCTCTATTTGGTTTCTCCATAAGAGCACTGATGCTACAATATACTGTACTGAGCTTTGTTACTTGGGATAGTCATTGCATCTAGAATCTGAGTTATTGTATCGAATGTCACCTAATGTTGTAAAAAATGTACCTGACAACTATTTGACTGAATTTTAACCAACTAATTTTTCTTATTGTCGTTTACAATGTTATACTTTAGCTACTTTTATTTTTTTACTTTTTGTGTCAAATTCATTTAATTAATTTTATTGTGTGTATATCTTTATTTATTTTTGTTTTTATCAAACCGGTCATATCCCATTGAGGCAGGATGACCTAAAAAAAAAAAACGAAAGTTTCTCTTTAACTTTAGTAATGGATGCAGGAGAAGGGGTTACTAGCCCCTTGCTCCGGCATTTAGTCACCGCCCATGGCCGGGCTCAGAAGTAGATACTCTCGAAACTCTTCAAAGGCTTCAAGGTATACCTCTTACGAAAACATGGCTTACAGAGGAAGAATTCCATTACACTTCCCCATGGAGATTAGAGGATATAAACCAGAACAAGAGCTAGTAAGAAAATAGAAGAAAAACCCCGAGGGGTGTGTGTATATATATGCTTGTTCATGCAAGTGTAATGTGACCTAAGTGTAAGTAGAAGCAGCAAAATACACCTGAAATCTTGCATGTTTATGAGACAGAAAAAGACACCAGCAATCCTTTTTCTTCTTTCTTTCAACACGTCGGCCGTTTCCCACCGAGCGGGGTGGCCCAAAGGAAAAGCGAAAGTTTCTCCTTTTACATTTAGTAATATAACAGGAGAAGGGGTTACCAGCCCCTTGCTCCCGGCATTTTAATTGCCTCTTACGACACGCATGGCTTACGGAGGAAGAATTCTGTTCCACTTCCCTATGGAGATAAGAGGAAATAAGAACAAGAACTAGTAAGAAAATAGAAGAAAACCCAGAGGGGTGTGTGTGTATATACAGTAGACCCTCATTTAGCATGGTAGTTACGGTCCTGAAAACATCGTGTTAGGTAAAATCGTGTTAAATAATTAAAAGAACTTATGGAAAAAATAGGGTTACAGTCCTGAGAGTCCCCAAAAAGCCAAACAAGTTTTTTTTAGACCAACAGATCTTACAAATATAAAAGAGAATATGTAATTGTAGTTCATTATCGTGATGTATTATGTTGTTTTTACTGCTTAAGACTACAAATGTAACAGAAATAATAGTATTTACCTTAAATTGTGGGTGCTGATGTTTGTGGATGATTGTGAAGAGAGTGGAGAGTTATGCTGTGGCCCTACTGGGCTGAGGTAGATAGTAGAGATTCTGGAACTGAAGTCGATAGTTGTACTGAGTGTCTCTAACTTTAATAAAGTCATTCAGTAAGTCAGTCAAGTCATTCAGTAAGTCAGTCAAGTCATTCATTAAGTCAGTCAAGTCATTCATTAAGTCAGTCAAGTCATTCAGTAAGTCAGTCAAGACATTCAGTAAGTCAGTCAAGACATTCAGTAAGTCAGTCAAGACATTCAGTAAGTCAGTCAAGATATTCAGTAAGTCAGTCAAGACATTCAGTAAGTCAGTCAAGTCATTCAGTAAGTCAGTCAAGTCATTCAGTAAGTCAGTCAAGTCATTCAGTAGGTCAGTCAAGTCATTCAGAAAGTCAGTAAAGTCATTCAGTAAGTCAGTGTCATTCAGTGTCGTCATTCAATAAGTCAGTAAAGTCATTCGTAAGTCAGTCGTCATTCAGTAAGTCAGTCAAGTATTCAGTAATTTATTGGGCACATTTCAGCAAGTCATTCAGTAAGTCAGCCAAGCCACCCAGTAAGTCGCCGTTCCATTCAGTGTCAGTCAAGTCATTCAGTAAGTCAGTCAGTCATTCAGTAAGTAAAGTCATTCAGTAAGTCAGTCGCATTCAGTAAGTCAGCCGTCATTCAGTAAGTCAGTCAAGTTTTCAGTGTCAGTCAAGTCATTCAGTAAGTCATGTCATTCAGTAAGTCAGCCGTCATTCAGTAAGTAAAGTCAAGTCATAAAGTAAAGTCAGTCAAGTATTCAGTCAGGGGGGTCAAGTCATTCAGTCGGGGCGTCAAGTCATTCAGTGGGGTCAGTCAAGTCATTCAGTCAGTAAAGCTTCATTCATCAGTCAGTCAAGAAAAAAATACCAGTCAGTCATTCAGTCAGTCAAGCCAGTCAGCAGTAAATGTCAGTCACACAAACTTATGTTTAACCTTGTGTACAAAGTAAATTCATTAGGGCCACGGGTTTGTCTTGTCTAATCTTTGTTTTCTTCTTAATTCAAGATAAAAACAAATTCCCTTTTATTTTATTCTTCACAAACACAGCTGGCTTGTAGCCAGGACTTCTTAACGCGGAGGAAATACGATGAATGTGGTCCGGGGGGGGGTAAGGGGGGGTCTGCTGAACCACAACAACAGTAGTAGTAAGAAGACTGCTTTAGAGGCTTGTTTCTTCCCAAAAACCCGGAAAGTAAGTTTATTCGGGGTATACACAGATGTTGAAAGTTTATTTTAAGCATAGGGGGGGAGAACCAGGAAAACCCAAAAAATTTTATGACAGTATTTCCTTTGGGACGGGACCTGTATCCTAGTCCTCTACACATATGTGCCATGAAATGATAATAAACTGTACCTCCCCCCAAAGGGCGGGCGGGGGGCAGACCACCCCCCGGGCCCCCGTGTATCTGAATAAACTTAGTTTACAGGAAGGAAACAACAAATTCTTTTTCTCAAAGCATGAGGATTCTAGAAAATAATCATGCGCTCAAAATTTTTTTCCCCCCTGCCGAACCGGGTAATATCATCTTTACCTGTAAGATGATTGTGTGCAAATCTTAACGGGAAACCGGTAACGGCAACATAATCTCGCTTTAAAAGACGTTCTACTGAATAATGAATTTTGTATCGCCTAATTGTCAATTTTGCCAAAAAAAACCAAAAAGGCCCATAACCGAAATAATATTCCCAAAGAATTAATGTAAATACAATTAATCTGTTCAAGACAAAAAATTCAATTTTTTTTTTTTTTTAATTAAATCAGTATTACATACGTTTATTGAAGACTAAGCTGCTTCTAAGATAGGGGGGGAGCAAAAAAATATATATACATGTATATGTCTGAAAAAATTTGGTAAAAATTGGGGGATTTTTGGGTTAAATAGCAACGTTTTTATCTTGCCTATAAGACAAGCGAAAATTTGTGTATGCAAATTTCACAAATATCATTCTGAACCTAACGAAAAATATATTTCATTGTGTTTGTTTATTATTAAATTATTGTAACGTATTTTAATATATTTACTTGGATTAGGCCCAAATTTCGTTATAATAAGGTTAGGTAAGTTTTTTAAAATTCTTTTTTTAAAATTATAAATTTTTACATTAACATAAATTAAAAAAATAATTTCAAACATATAAGAGAAAATTTTAGAAAGGACTTAATTTTTGATGAGTTCTTGCATGAAAATTATATATATATATATATAATATATATATATATATATATATATATATATATATATATATATATATATATTGTGTGTGTGTTTTCGCCCCACTATAAGGCGGGGCCCAAAACAGCATGGGTTGAATTCTTGGCTAGTCACAGTGTTGTTTTTTAAAAATATATATATATATATATATATATATATATATATATATATATATATATATATATATATATATATATACCCGAGTCTACCTGAAGAGAATTCCAGGGGGTTTCGCCCTCATCCCTTTGACCAGGCCCTTGTTACCAGAGCCGATCAACCAGGCTGTTACTGCTGGCCACACGCAGTCCAACGACGAAACCCCGCCCGGGATCAGGTACCGATTGAGGGGCCTGTCCATGCCTGCTTGAAGACAGCCAGGGGGGTTTTTGGGAATCCCCCGATGTATGCTGGGAGGCAGTTTAACACCTTTGGGCCCCCCCCTTTTGGTTGTCCCCCAATTTCTAGTGGCACCCTGCTCTTCATTGGGGGGGGATGTCCCGAGTTTTTGCCGTACGGGGTGATTTTTTTGTGCAAATTTGGTACTGCTCGAGAATTTTCCATGTGTTTTAATAATGATTCTCCCGCCTGCGTTCAGAGAGTACAGGTTTGGAACTTCTGTTCCCAGTGTTGAGGGGGTTTTCGCCTTATGCGTGCGGGAAGGTTTCTGCACATTTTCAAGGTCACAATTTCACCCCCCTTTAAAGGGGCAGTTAGTAAATATATATATATATATATATATATATATATATATATATATATATATATATATATATATATTATATATATATATATATATTTTATATATATATATATATTATATATATATATATATATATATATATTTTATATATATATATATATATATATATATTTATATATATATATATATATATATATATATATATATATATATATATATATATATATATATATATATATATATATAAAATTTTTTTTATTTCATATTTACAAGTGTAATGTTATTTAGTTACAAATATAAAATTTAAGAGAGCCCCGGATGCCATTTTGGGGGGCATTAGGAAATTCATTATAAAACAACCTTGTGAAAAAAATTAATTCCACGCACATTGGGGCAATTATCAAAACCTGTAAACTAATGAACAGCAGAAGGTTTATGCCGGTAGCAATACATGCGACATTACATTTGTCCTATTATGATGGGGGGGAAAAGTCAAAACCTATCACTAAGTTTAAAATTTTTCCAAATTTTATTAATTATAAATGAATATAATATGATATACGCCTTAGGGGGATGAGTTCTGTGATGTTCCCCCAAAAAGATTTTTTTTTCCTGAGTGGTCTTGCAGTCTTTAACCCCTAGCATGTATTCGATCTGCTGTGTTTTTTGCCCTTCCCAAGCTTCATGACTTTGCACTTGGGGGGGTTAAACTCCAGGACCCATTTGTCCGGCCAGGAATAACGTGTCCAGATCCCTTTATAGTCTTACCTGGTCAAGTCTGCTTGAGTTCTCCGCAGATTTTTGTTGAGTTTGATATCTTTATAATCACCCATACCCATCCTGTGGGCGGTAGTCAAAAATTCAGAGGTAAAATGGGTCCAGGGACGGGACCTCAAAGTTTGATAGGAGCAAGTTACAAAGGTAATGAACTCAGATGGTCACAATCATGACAAGTTACAAAGGTATTTTGCAGATTACAGGGTATAAAAGGGTCCAGAGACTGGGCCCCAAAGTTTTGATAGCTGAACAAGGTACAATGGTAATGAATTACTATTACAAGGTAATGAATCATGTAAGTAAATTTATTACGTCTGACATGGTTGCACTCATGAACAAATTATAAAGCAATGAGCAATCTATTAGTCTACACCCAGCCACAACTGTAATGAGTTATTGGTAAATTTTAATTGTTGGGTCACACACACACAAAACATAGTGGACCCCGGTTTCAAAGGTCTTACCTAAACATCGTGGTAGCTTTTACGACGTCGAGAATTGTAAAACCGCTCGTGTTTCGAACCCTATTAGACCTGTCCGCCGCTTCGCTTTTTGGACGCAGGACGCCGCCAGTGAAGGGTTTTTTTCCATTGAGAGAACATTACCTAGGGCGCTTTTTCAAACATTCACACTACATTTTGGGTGTTGTTTTTTGGTGCCTTTAGTGGATTTGGGCACTGGGGAGGTAAGATAGTCACATGGGGGTTTTCCCAAAGAAGCTTCCTAGTGGGACCCTGGGGGTACATTCATGGAGGGAGTGTAGCATTCATGCAGGGGGAGGTGTAAGCAGGGCGGGAGGTGCCCGGGGGAGGGGGAGCATTCATGCAGGGAGTTTAAGGGGGGAATTATGCAGGGGGTGTAGCAGGGCCATGCAGGGGAGGGGTTTTAGCAAGGGCGCAAAAGGGAGGGGGTGTAGCACATCAATGCCCGGGGAGGTTTATGCAAAATTCATGCAGGGGAGTGAGCAAACATGCAGGGGAGTGTAAAGGGGATCAAATTGCAGGGAGGGAGTGTAGCAGGTGCAATGGGTAGGGGGAGTATAGGGAGGGATGCAGGGGGGGGTGGCATTGGAGGTGAAGAATTCCTCCCCCAAAAAGTGTTTAATTGTGATGAAACAGGCCATTTTGGAAGAAAATGCCCAAGAGGGGCCTTCATTACCATTACTCTATCTTCAATGCCTGCAACTCTTCAATAAAGGTAAGTAAATGTATATATATATATTGTTTTTAATTATTTTATATGTGAATATTTTTTGTGGAACGGTAAATTTATTCATTATTCTTATGGGAAAAAATGGTTCGAATTTCGAAAACTTCGTGTTAGTACTAGCTCCTGGGAAAGGATTAATTCATACTTGGGGTCCACTGTATAAAATACATATACACACACACATACACACACATACACACACATACATGTATATACACACATACACATACATACATATATACGTACACACACACACACACACACACCAAAGTGTCAATGCTTTATTTACAGGGGGCAAAGTCAGGGTATTTTTTCCCGAATGGTCTGTAATATACCACTGTGGATAAAAAACTTTGACATATCATGAACATTTCTGAGTGAGTTGTCTCTGAATTCATTAATTTTATCGCACTCCCGTACATAATGGGCGCAGGGTGTGACAATAATCCAACTGGCAAAATTTTCATCTTGTTTGGTTACATCTGGGTGGTGATTTAACCTGCCAAAGATACTTGAACCCAGCCGGAGGCGGGCGGTAGTGACATCCAAGATTCTGCTTATTTTGTTGGATGCACCATGGACATGTGGCTCCTCCTGCATGATAGAATGATGATAGATGGACTGACTGGTGTCAATCTCCTGAGTCTTAAGTCAATAAAATTCAGTTGAAGTTCTTTTCGTATTATTGTTCTCAAACTGCTAACTGACAAGCCAAATTGTAATCTATCCCCTTTTGAAAGCATAAAACTTAGCCAATTTATCAGTTCTATCATGCATCTGAAGACCAATGTGAGATGGAATCCACAGCATGTGCACTCTGACTCTACTATCCAGAATCCTACCATACCTGTGCCTGGCTTCTGACACGAGCATGCTACAAGTTATACTTGATGAGTTGAGAGCATTTATGGATGACAGAGAATCAGTTACAATTAGAGAGTTTCATTTTCTTTGCAAACAGGGTCACCTCTGAATCAATCCCTTCCATCATGTCATTCACATACACCAGAAATGGCACCAGCCCCAGGACTGATCCTTGTGGAACCCCATTCGACACATGCACCCACTTTGACTCCTCGTCACGTACCATTACTCGTTGTTTCCTTCCTGTCAGGTATTCTCTGATCCATTGCAGTGCTTTTCTTGCTACATCTGCTCGCTCCTCTAGCATTTATACCAATATCTTAAGCGGTACTGTGTCGAAATCCTTCTTACATTCCAAGAAAATGTAGTCTTCCCACACCTCTCTCTCTCTCTCTTCTCTTATTTCTGTTAGCTTGTCGTATAACTCCAGTATGTTTGTGACACAGGATTTCCCATTCCTGAGACCGTGCTGGTTATCGTGTATGAATTCGTTCCTTCAGGTGCTCCACACTCTTCTGATAATCTTCTCCATGACTTTATATACTATACAGATCAGTGACACTTGTCTGTAGTTTAATGCTGCATGTCTGTTTCCCTTTTAAAAATTGGGACTACATTTGCTGTCTTCACACCTCTGGTAGTTGCCCTGTTTCAATAGATCTGTTGAAGATTGTTGTTAGTGACACACAAAGTACCTCTGCTTCCATTCTCAGGACCAATGGGGAGATGTTTTCTTGGGCCTACTGCCTTCGAGGAATCTAGTTCGCATAGCAGTTCTCCTCCTCCTCCAACCCTTGTTGTGTCCAGCCCTTGTTGATGCTCTCTACTCCGTCAGTTTGCTGGATGCTTTTCTGTCTCCACTGAGAATACCTCCCTAAATCTCTTGTTGAAGTTCTTTACATACTTCTGGTCATTTTGTGTGTCCTCTCCTTCAATACTAAGCCTGACTACGTTGTCCTTGATTTTTCTTTTCCTCCTGATGTGGCTGTATAACAACTTTGGGTCAGATTTGTATTTCGATGCAATGTCATTCTCACATTGCCGGTAGGCTTCCGTCCTTATGCATGCATATTCATTTCTCCTTTTCGGCTCAGCTTCTTATTTTCCCTGGGTCCTTGGCTTTGGCCTCTCTACACCTTTGGATGAACCAGGGGTTCACTCTGGTCTTCCCATTGTTTCTGTTGCCCTTTGGTATGAGCTTCTCCTTTGCCTCCCTGCACTTTGTGGCCACGTATTCCATCATTTCATTTACTGTCTTTCTCTCCAGTTCTCTTCCTTACTGCACCTCATGCAAGAATTGCCTAATACCTTTGTAGTTCCCTCTTTTGAAGTTTGACTTCTCCCGTCCTTCTCGTGCTGCTTTACTCTCTACTTTTAACTCAACTGTGTATTCGGGACTCAAGACCACATGATCATTAGCACTGATGGACCTTTCATTTGTAATATCCTCAACGTCGGAACTGCTCAAGGTGAATACAAGGTCCAGCCTTGCTGCTTCATCCTCTTCTCTCTCTCTCTGATTGTTTCTGTAACATGGAGGTGCATCAGGTTTTCCAGTACCACCTCCGATATCTTAACCCTCCACATTTCTTGTTGCTCATATTGTTCCAGTTTTTCCCAGTCGATCTCTTTGTTGAAATCCTTCATAACTAGTAGCTTTGTCTTGCCCACGTGGGCCATTCTAGCCATCTCAGCTATTGAGGCTACCATTGCTCTATAGCTCTCATCTTGATCTCTTGCTATTCTGTGGTGGGTTGCACATCACTGCAATCACCACCATGGGGTGATCAGTCAGAAGAGTTCCTACTACGAGGTCACATGCTTTCCCTCTGTCCATACCTCCTATCTCCTCAAATGATGAGCAGAGTAACTCATCCTTCCCCCTCTGTCTTTCTGCAGGATGATACCCAGTAGGGAAAATCACATCTGTTATCATCCCAGTGAGCTTTGCTCCCATGATTGCTATGATGTCTGGGGATACCTCTGTGATTCGAGCGTTCCACTCCTCACATTTGTTATTCTGTCTGCATTGCTGAATTATACCTTCAGGTTCTTTTCCACTACTGTATTCTGGGAGGTGGGGTTGTTGTGGGCTGGGGAGTGGAAGGTAGAACTGGATGCTGTGAGGTGGTGTAAAGGTGGTGTTTGTGCTGAGGGTGGGGGCTGTAGGTGTGGATTGTGGTTCTTCTTGGGTTATTGTGTGGGGTGGTAGGAGTTGAGGGGTTATTTGGTGGTCCTCCCTAGTCTGGGCTTCCTTTCTGCTTATGTCTGCCTTGTCCCTTGCGTCTTTGAATCTTCACTCTCCCGTTCTTTGTACGTTCAGTCGCAGTCGAGGCACACCTGCTAGTATAGCTGTGATTCTTTAACATTGTTTCTGCTCCAAGATCATGTTTTGTAGTTTTTCTGTCATGAATGTCAAATTTACTAGGCGATTTTTTCCCCCTTGAATATCCCCAATTCACCAAGGGCACAGTGAGCCTATGGGAGTGTATGGTACACAGGGAGTGTATGGTATACAGGGAGTGTATGGTACACAGGGATTGTATGATACACAGGGAGTGTATGGTACACAGGGATTGTATGATACACAGGGAGTGCATGGTGCACAGGGAGTGAATGGTAGACAGGGAGTGTATGGTACACAGGGAGTGTATGATACACAGGGAGTGCATGGTACACAGGGAGTGTATGGTACACAGGGAGTGTATGGTATACAGGCAGTGTATGGTACACAGGGAGTGTATGGTACACAAGGAGTGTATGGTACACAGGCAGTGTATGGTACTCAAGAGTAAATTATGTTCATGTAGTGACTTCTCTGTTATTTATTCTATGATGTTGTCAACACTGTGATTTATACTAAAAATAAAAAATAAATATTTAAAATCACTTCCTACCTAGAAATGAGCCATATATCTTAAGTGGAGAACACTATACTGTCTCAAGATTGGTATCCATTTTGTGTTTCAGGTGTGAATATTTCCAGGAATGTGTTGAGGGTGAGGTGCAAATTGTTCAACCAAGTTATTGTGGATTAGGTGCGAATTGCTCTGCAAAATTATTGTGTTTTTTTCTTTGTTGATTGACAGAAAGGAATAACTTACAGGTCGTCAAAAAATGGTTTTAAAGGAGAGTTTTTGGGAAAACCCAAACCGCCAATTTCCAAAGATATAACTTCTGAACTCGGCTTCAAGGTACAGATTTTCACTGGTCCATCTGGCAGGAGAAAATAATCATTTATTTGATAATCAAAAAAACATAGTAGACCACCCGATAGAAAAAAAATATTTTGCTTGAAAATCAACTCAAGTTGGTTTATGATCAATGAAACATTGGCTTAAATTAATAGTGCTAATAATTTCTGAAAGCTTTATTTGTAGCATGTGACAACAAGATATTTATAATAACATCTTGTAAAGGAGATGCTTTCTATGTCATAATTGTTTATACTGTGTTTGTAGATGTCTGATTTACGTAGAATTTTTAATTTTACTTAAAATCAAAATAGAGTAAGGAATATTTACAACAAAAATAGTACAAAATATACAGTGGTGTGCTTACCTGATATAGCATAAGTGTCTTGCAGGGTTAAAGACGCTTGACCAATTACTGCAAGAAATAACGTCAAGTATCAGGGGTCTGAAGGAAGAGTTTATCAACTAAACTAGATAAAAATACATTACCAGTTATATTAATATTAATCACCAATAACGTTCACTTAAAATGGAAATCTGTGACGAAGTTTCAATCTGTCCTGGACGCATGTCAAGTCACAACAGAGCGAGAAAAGGCAGAGAAGGTCAGGAGACAGTACAGATATGAGGTAAAGCAGCAGCAGAAGCATTAATATAAGTAGTAGTAGTAACAGTAGTAGAGGCAGTAGTAGTAATAGTAGTAGTAGTAGTGGTCAATCAATCAATAAACTATATTTCATAATATGCAGTGCAGTATATGTTGAAAATGGTATTGATTGTGACACATATGTGCAACGAAGACGTTGTAGAGGACGGGATTCACTAGTAGAAGTAAAAAAGAAGGTTCCTCTGGAATCCAACCCTTTTCACTCATAACTAGTAGTTACGAGCCACTTCTTGTTATAAGTGAGAAGGATTGGATTCCAGAGGGACCTGTCTACTTACTCTTACTAGTGACTCCCGTCTCCTTCGACAGTATTTAAGACTCCATTCTCATGGTTTAGCCCAGGAAACAGGTACACAGAAACACATGGCTTCTTCCGAAAGGAAGAGGACATTGAGTTCTAAGGACACAAACGAGGGCTTTGATTGAGAAATGTGGGGCGCAGTTCTGGCGAAGAACCTGCGAGGCCGCTCATTGGACTCATGGGACAGCGAGGCAAGTGAACCCAGCCTGGCCAGTAGGTATGGATGAAGAAATGCCCATCCCAACTTCTGAAATACCGTATGGCGAAGGTTGGCAGGAAGTACGATCTTCAAAGTCCAAGGGCAGGCAGTGTTTCCTTACAGATCAGGCAAGCTAAACCATCTGTAGGCAACAAATTCAGACTCATCAGTAAAGAACACCATGACGCCCCGTATGCTGCTATAGTTCACCTGGAGAGAAAATACGGCATGAACATATCAGTATCCTCAAATATGAAAGGAGAGTTTATTTTTATTCCCCGAAACATAGAGTTCTATGAGATACTCTAGGTGAACGACCTCGAATCATTACTCTTTCTGATAGAGTTAAAATCCATAGAGCAGGTGACAAAAAGCGTAATAATGCGCTATCCGCTAGACATGCAATCACAGTGATTCAAACATCCTGAAAACGGAGCTACTCCGAGCCAAGAAGGACGGCAACGAGACAGGTGTTCGAACTGCGGCAAGAACATCATGCCTGAAACCTGCACTACCTGGAGAGGCTTCGCCAAGTCAAGCCATCATGGAAAACCCCGGTTGTCCAGCTTCCAACACCAAATAGAGCCCTCACCCCTGAGCCGCAGCCTCGTCCAATTTTCCAGGCCACAGCGACGAACGAAGCAGAGGAATTATAAATGACAAGGTCGCGCCCTTGCTCAGCCGACTTCCGATTCTCCTGCTCAAACTCCCACCCGAAAACAGCAGCCAGCAGGCCTCATGCTGCAGGAACAGGCTACAGCCAACGCATCAACCCTAACATCACAACCGTCACCAGTGTGACGGTGTGACGCTACCCACCCAACACTCCACCTGACTCTTGGCACTATATATACTCTTTTCTTAGTTATCTCCGTATTAAGACTCTCTGATCGCAGATTCTAACCCCACCCGTGGTATGGTTTGACTGAAGAAGCCACTCGTGGCGAAAAGTTTCCTTTAATAAATGTCCTGAACTGTACATTGTCATTTTTTACACTATTTCTTCTACAATAATACTACTAAATTACAGTTACTACTAATACTACTTTTATCCCTCCCAGCTTCCTCCTCCCGACCTGTGCTTTGGTCTCTGCTTTGTTTCCTGTGTCGCTACTTGACAATGGTCCAGGACCGGCAGAAACGTAGTCATAAGATTCTTCTTTAAAGTGCGAGTTATTTGGGAGTTTTCTAGCCTCGGGTTGAGTGAAGCTTCTCTGGATTAACCTAACACAGACATGGGTGGAGTGAGGATCCTCTAGACTAACTCAAAACAGACATGGGTGGAGTAAGGATCCTCTAGACTAACCCAAAACAGACATGGGTGGAGTGAGGATCCTCTAGACTAACCCAAAACAGACATGGGTGGAGTGAGGATCCTGTAGACTAATGCAAAACAGACATGGGTGGAGTAAGGATCCTCTAGATTAACTCAAAACAGACATGGGTGGAGTGAGGATCCTCTAGACTAACTCAAAACAGACATGGGTGGAGTGAGAATCCTCTAGACTAACTCAAAACAGACATGGGTGGAGTGATGATCCTGTAGACTAATGCAAAACAGACATGGGTGGAGTAAGGATCCTATAGATTAACTCAAAACAGACATGGGTGGAGTGAGGATCCTCTAGATTAACCCAAAACAGACATGGGTGGAGTGAGGATCCTGTAGACTAATGCAAAACAGGCATGGGTGGAGTAAGGATCCTCTAGATTAACTCAAAACAGACATGGGTGGAGTGAGGATCCTCTAGACTAACTCAAAACAGACATGGGTGGAGTGAGGATCCTCTAGACTAACTCAAAAGACATGGGTGGAGTGAGGATCCTGTAGACTAATGCAAAACAGACATGGGTGGAGTAAGGATCCTCTAGATTAACCCAAAACAGACATGGGTGGAGTGAGGATCCTATAGACTAACCTATGAGAGAGATGCGTTGCGTGAGGGTCATCTGTATGGACTCGTCTGTAGGAAGAGAACTCATGTCCTGACGAAACACAGCCCGGTGAAAGAGGTACTGTTGGTCCTTGCTGGGTGATGTCTGCAAGTAATAAATATGAGTCAGTACCTGTTCAGCCGGGCTGTGGTTCGTACGTCGGTTTACGTGCGGCCAGCAGTAACAGCCAGGCTGATCAGACCCTGATCCACCACGAGGTCTGGTCTCAGAGCTGGCCGCGGGGGTGTTGACCCCCGAAACTCTCTCCAGGTAAACTCCAGGTATCATGAAGAAGAGGTATCAGGGAGACCAGATGATCAGCTGGATGGCCGACTACTACTGAAGACAAGTGAGTTTTTCTCGTATCCTCTTGGTTAGAACGTGTCCTTATGATTTCAGCTTCAGCATTGTTGGAATGTGTCCTTATGATTTCAGCATTGTTGGAATGTGTCCTTATGATTTCAGCATTGTTGGAATGTGTCCTTATGGTCTCAGCATTGTTGGAATGTGTCCTTATGGTCTCAGCATTGTTGGAATGTGTCCTTATGGTCTCAACATTGTTGGAATGTGTCCTTATGGTCTCAGCATTGTTGGAATGTGTCCTTATGGTCTCAACATTGTTGGAATGTGTCCTTATGGTCTCGACATTGTTGGAATGTATTGTTATGGTTGTATTTCGATTTGTTAAGCAAATTAGCACTTGGAAAGTTAAGAATAAAAATTGAATACATAATATTTTAGAAGTTTTTACAATATGACTTTTGTAACCCGTTTGTGATATAATTATAAACTAACCTCTATTTAAAACTTTATAATTTATGAAACGAAACATGGTACGGGTGGAGATAGAACTCATGGCTAGTGAGTGGTGAAACTCCAGGCCAGTGCGCAACCCACTGACCTGGATTAGTGTAATTTTATGTGTCAAGTAAATAAAAAAATTGTAATAACTACTCAGGAGCTTCGAAAAAAAACTGTTTTCTAACTACTGGATCGATGGAGACGTTTATCATAATGAACTGAGAGTATAAAAGGGAAGAGGGAAGTGTTTTTGCCTTACTGTTCATTTGGTGGGTCTTATTTCAGAGCCGATAAATCTGCACCACGTGAATAATGTCCTTCCATCTCACTATGATAGTCTTGTCAATAATAAAAATGAACATTGTCATTTATAAAGGTGTTGCTGCTAATTAAAGGCAGTGTAATATTAACTAAATCATGAAATGCTCGTCGACATGAAACATGTTTATTCTTATGTATCGTGTTCTTCCTTGTTTATATTTCAGTATTTATTTAAATATTAGTTTAATTTGAGATTGAACACTCAGATACTCTTAACCTTGAGTTTATCATACTGGGAGTAGCCATAGCTGATAGAGAAGTCGTAGCCCATATCAATCATTTCTTTGACTGTCTGCGGCACTTTCTCAATGCGAGGGATATAGAGGAACGCTGTCAGATTGCCGCTGTAAGTTGCCACCAGGACGATGGCTACCAGCCAGGTTGATGTCAGCACCAGTCTACCTGCTGTGTCTCTGCGGCTGCTTTTCAGAACCTGTAAAGTATTGGCTAAATAATAGTATATATTTTCCAACATGTTATAATGAATATCCTTAACCTAAACATCAAAGTAAACAAAAAATAATGTTTTACCATCAAAAGGAAAACCTTTTATTTTGTGATTTTTTTTTATTTCTCTATTATAATAATATATCAAAGAAATTTTGAGAGAGAGAGATAGAGAGACAGAGACAGCAGTGCTCCCTGAATATTATTGATATTGGACCTACCGTAGGGTGTTGCAGAGGTAACTGAACGTGAGAGGGTCAGTGAACAGCCCCACAAGAGTACACAGTGAGTTCGGTAAACAACAAGTATAGAACATAGTGAGGAAACTGACGTGGTACATCAAGACGGTACCCAGGGACCAAGACGGTACTCAGGGCTCTAAGTAACCTGCCATAGTTGAATGTGAAGGGTCCACCCATCCCTAGCCTTGAGAACAAGACATAGAGTAATTGGTACCTAAAAATAGTCATGGCGTGTAGTCAGGTGTTTTTAGTAGACTCCGTGTGCACTAGTGAGTAGACTAAATAGTCAGCAGGGCTAACATATATTAGTTAGGGAATAGGGAGCATGTTAATGCATACAAGTTATGAATAATCTGAGGGTTCAAGTGGGGTTAACAGTTATAAACATTACCAATCCTCCTCCACCATAAACATTCCACCTTTTCATATACAGAGTGTGTACACAGCCACACACATGGAGAGGCACACGTAAAGAAACTAGAGAAAGTGCAAAGGTTTGCGACAAGGTTAGTTCCACAACTCAGGGGTCTGTCTTATGAAGAAAGGTTGAGGGAAATAGGACTAACAACACTGGAGGAAAGAAGGGTCAGAGGAGACATGATAACGACATACAAAATACTGCGGGGAATTGACAAGGTAGACAGTGACAGGATGTTCCAGAGAGGGAACACAGAAACAAGGGGACACAACTGGAAGCTGAAGACTCAGATGAGTCAAAGGGATGTTAGGAAGCATTTCTTCAGCCACAGAGTAGTCAGGAAGTGGAATAGTCTAGAGAAAGATATAGTGGAGGCAGGAACCATACATAGTTTTAAGACAAGGTATGATAAAGCTCATGGAGCAGGGAGAGCAGAGACCCAGTAGCAGACAGTGAAGAGGCGGGGCCAGGAGCTGAGTCTCGACCCCTGCAACCACAATTAGGTGAGTACACGCCAGCACTTGCACGCACAGATCCAACATACCCGACCCCTGCAACCACAATTAGGTGAGTACACACACACACATAAACAGCACACACACACACACACACACACTACGAAACCTAACCCATCAAAAAATATAATGGGGACCAGAGGGGAAGTCGAAGGCTCAGGGGATCATAGGAAGATGGGCCTGGAAAGGAAGAATGGATGGAAGAGCAATGTAAAAGGATGGAAAAAGAGTGGGAGTGTAAACTAGGTGAGCTTTCTGTGAAAATAGAGAAGAGGATGGAGGCAGAGAAGAAGAAATGGGAGTCTCAAGCTGTAACGACAGAAGCCAAGATTCAGGACCTTGAATTTGAGGTAAACATGCTGAAGTGATGTTACAGGGCTATTGCCCAAAGAAGACATGACATCTGAAGCAGGTACACCCCTATTAAATGAGGAGACCAAAGGCTGAGGAATGAAGAGGGAGAGCTGTTAAAAGCAGGGAAAGCAGTAATTGAGGGGTGCAGGTAGAGAAGAGGACAGGTCCCATGCAGTGGCACGACCAAGCCACCAAGAGTTACAGGAAAAAATAAGGGAGACAATAGCTATGTACAAACATGACCCAGAGACACAGAGGAAAAAGCAATGGGAGGAGGAGAGGGAGAGGTTAGTCTTTATTCATGGGCTTCAGGAGAGTGAAGGGAGGACACACAATGAAAGACAGCAGAAAGAAAAACAAGAGATTGAAAACATCATCAGAGAAATAGAGGAGGACATGTACACGAATGGTATACAATACCGACAAGATGAAAATTAAGACACATGTGCAACATTTGGGTATCTTTATTGTAGATGTTTTGCCATCCAGTGGCTTTATCAATACAAATTCAAGGACATGAATGAAAGACAGTAGAACTATATACAAAAGATGAGGTAATCAGTCCCTCAGTGTTGGAGTTGGTGTGCAGAGCACTGTAGTCATGAAGATTCTGGAGCACAGGCAAGAAGGCTGGCACTTATATACTGACATCAGGTGGAAAGGGACAGGTAGCAGATGAGGGAATAGTCACTGGTAGGCAAGATTCCCAGTGGAAGTGGGTCATACCCAAAGGATGAGTTAGTGGTAGTAGTAGTTGCAGTAGCCATGTAGATGTCCTCTGAACCAAGATTCCATGATGTTGCAGTGTCTGACAAGTTGTACATGAATGGTATACAATACCGACAAGATGAAAATAAAGACACATGTCAATGAATTTGTATTGATAAAGCCACTGGATGGCGAAACATCTACAATAAAAATACCCAGATGATGCACATGAGGAGGACATGACTGACACACAATGAAAGAGAGCAGAAAAAAAACATGAGATTGAAAACATCATCAAAGAAATAGGCGAGGAGGACATGACTGAAATAATAAATTTTCAGAGAATAGGGGGTACTCAATGGGGAGAAACTGGCCAGTCAAACAGGTGCAGAACAGGATCCTGCAAAAGAAACCAGGGTTGAAGGAATCATCAACATACAAGAGGGTATCCCTAGACCATGACAGAACAAGAACAGATCGACAGCAACTGAGGGAGAGGACACAGAAACGAAAGGGACTAGAAAGAGAGACAAGGATAGAGTCAGCAGAGGACAACCAGAGCCATGCAGAGCAACATGTGCAAACACACATAGACTTACCCTCAGAACACCACAACCACGCATGCTATCCCAATACAAACCACAATCCGCACTCAAAGCCCCCCACACTATGCAGTAGAATCTCACAGCACACTGCCAGATCCCCCCCTCCCCCAACCCCCACAGACCCCCAAGTACACAATGGTGGAGAGGAAATGGAGGGTATGGTACACCAATGCTGATGGAATTATGAATAAGTGGGAGGAGTGGCACGAAAGAATCAAAGATGCATCACCAGACATTATAGCTCTCACAGAAACCATGCTCACAGGAATGATAACAGATGCCATCTTTCCAACGAGATATCAGATCCTGAGGAAAGACAGAAGGAACAGAGGGGGTGGAGGAGTGGCACTGCTCATAAAAAACAATGGAATTTTGAGAAGCTGAAGACAGGAGACATAGGAGAAGCAAGAGACTACATAATAGGAGCACTTAAGTCTAGAGACGTCCCAAGGGGGTAATTGCAGTGATGTATAACCCACCACAGAACACCAGGAGGCCAAGGCAAGAATATGATGAGGGTGACAGAGCGATGGTTGACATACTGGCTAAAGTGGCCAGAAGGGCTCATGCAAGCAGGGCAAAGCTACTGATTGTGGGTGACTTCAATCACAAGAAAATTGACTGGGAGAACCTGGAGCCACATGGGGGCCCAGAAATGTGGAGGTCTCAGATGATGGAGGTGGTACTGGAAAACCTCATGTATTAACACATAAAGGACACTACCAGAGAGAGAGGTGGGGACGAACCAGCAAGACTGGATCTAGTATTCACTTTGAGTAGTGCAGATATTGAAGACAACACATATGAAACACCACTCGGGACCATTGACCACATGGTTCTGAGCTTCGAATACATAGTAGAGCTACAAGTGGAGAGGAAAGCAGGAAGGGCAGGACGAATGAAGCCAAACTACAAGAGAGGGTACTACACAGGCATAAAGAATATCCTGCCCGAGGTTCAATAGGACAGAGAACTGGCAGGAAGGTCAGTAAATGAGACGATGGAATATGTGACAACAATATGCAAGGAAGCAGAGGAGAGGTTTGTACCCAAGAGTAACAGAAATAACGAGATGGCCAGGATGAGTCTTGGTTCACCCAAAGGTGTAGAGAGGCCAAAACCAGGTGAGCTAGAGAATGGAAGAAGTATAGAAGGCAAAGGACCCAGGAGAATAAGGAGAGCAGTCGTAGAGCCAGAAATGAATATGCACGGGTAAGAAAAGGGGCCCAACAACAATACGGAAATGACATAGCAGCGAAAGCCAAATCTGAAATGAAGCTGTTGTACAGCCACATCAGGAGGAAAACAACAGTCAAGGACCAGATAATCAGGCTGAGGAAGAAAGGTGGGGCGATCACAAGAAACGACTGCGAAGCATGTGAGGAGCTCAACATGAGATTCAAAGAGGTAGTCACAGAGGAGACAGAAGGGACTCCAGAAAGACGAAGAGGTGGTGTACACCACCAAGTGTTAGACACAATACATACAACTGAGGAAGAAGTGAAGTGGCTGCTAAGTGAGCTAGATACCTCAAAAGCGCTGGGGCCGGATAACATTTCCCAATGGGTCCTGAGAGAAGGAGCAGAGGGGCTATGTGTACCACTAACAACTATCTTCAACACATCAATGGAAACAGGGCGACTAACTGAAGTATGGAAGACAGCAAATGCAGTCCCAATTTTTAAAAAAAGGAGAGACACACGAGGCATTAAACTACAGACCAGTGTCACTAACATGTATAGTATGCAAAGTCAGAAAGAGAGTGGTGGAGCACCTAAAAAGGAATGAGCTTATCGACGACAACCAGCACGGTTTCAGGGACGGGAAATCCTGTGTCACAAACCTACTGGAGTTGTATGAGAGAGTGACAGCAGTAAGACAAGAGAGAGAGGGATGGGTAGATGGTGTTTTCTTGGACTGCAAGAAGGCTTTTGACACAGTTCCACACAAGAGATTAGTGCAAAAGTTGGAGGACCAGGCAGGTATAACAGGGAAGGCTCTCCAATGGATCAGAGAATACCTGACAGGTAGGCAACAACGAGTCATAGTACGTAACGAGGTGTCAGTGTGGGCACCTGTGACGAGTGGGGTTCCACAGGGATCAGTCCTGGGACCGATACTGTTTCTGGTATATGTGAACGACATGACGGAAGGAATAGACTCATAAGTGTTCTTGTTTGCAGATGATGTGAAGTTAATGAGAAGAATTCAATCGGATGAGGCAGAACTACAAAGGGATCTGGACAGGTTGCAGGGCTTGTACAGAAACTGGCTCCTGGAGTTGAACCCCACCAAGTGCAAAGTCATGAAGATTGGGGAAGGACAAAGAAGACCGCAGATGGAGTACAGTCTAGGGGGCCAGAGAATACAAACCTCACTCAAGAAAAAGGGTTTTGGGGTGAGTATACCACCAGGCACATCAACCAAATAACCGTTGCAGCATATGGACACCTAGGAAACCTGAGAATAGCATTCCGGCATCTCAATAAGGAATCGTTCAGGACCTTGTACACCGTGTACGTCAGGCCAATATTGAATTATGCAGCACCAGTTTGGAACCCACACCTAGATAAGCACGTAAGGAAACTAGAGAAAGTGCAAAGGTTTGCAACAAGACTAGTCCCAGAGCTAAGGGGCATTACTGAGAGGAATCGACAAGGTGGACTGAGACAGCATATTCCAGAGATGGAACATAACAATAAGGGGTCACAATTGGAAGTTGAAGACTCAGATGAATCACAGGGATGTTAGGAAGTACTTATTCAGTCACAAAGTTGCCAGGAAATGGAATAGTCTGGGAAGTAATGTGGTGGAAGCAGGATCCATACATAGCTTTAAGAATAGGTAGGATTAAGCTCATGGAATGGGGAGAGTGACCTATACACAAATAACCCACACAAACCCTCTCCAGGTAAGCTCCAGGTAATAGGAGAGAGGAGCTTACAGCCACATTTCGGTCCCACTTGGACCATTGGTGGTGGAGGTGGTACTAGAAAACCTCACGCATCAACATGTTAGGGATACTACCAGAGAGAGAGAGAGAGAGGGAAGAAAGGATGAACCAGCAAGACTGGATCTCATATTCACCTTGATTAGTTAAGACATTGAGGACATCACATATGAAAAGCCCCTCGGAGCTAGTGATCCCCTTGGTCCGTAGCGTCGAATACATAGTAGAGTTGCAAGTGGAGAGGGAAGCAGGAAGAGTAGGATGGGAGAAGCCAAACTGTAAAAGAAGGGACTACACAGGCATACAAATTTTCTGCATGAGGTTCAGTGGGAAAGAGAACTGGTGGGAAAATCAATAAATGAAATGATGGAGAATGTGATAACAAAATGCAAGGAGGCTGAGGAGAGGTTCATACCGAAGGGCAACAGAAATAATGGGAAGACCTGAACGAACTCTTGGTTCACCCAAAGGTGTAGAGGCTAAAACTGAGTGTGCTACAAAATAAAAAAATATATAGAAGACAAAGGACTGAGGAAAATAGTCGAAGAGTCAGAAACGAATATGCACAGATAAGGAGGGAGGCTCAGCAGGAATATGAAAATGACATAGCATCTAAAGCCAAATCTGACGTGGCATTAATCACTGCTATGTAAGCTGGATCTGGTGATACAGACTACAGTCACTACAAACACAGTGTGTAGGTTTCAAATGCTGCTTAAATCACAGTAAAAATTTCATTGAAATTGGACAAAAGAAAAAAACCCAAAACAATTAAAACTTTCGTCGCACCCTTAAGAGTCACGTAAGTTCCCCCGTCTTCTAATAATATGTTCATTTTTCCACTATAATCTACCTTGTCCATAATTACTATCACATTTGCTTTGTCTGTTTCGTAAGGTGAAGTCCAGGATCTTTCCTTAATTCATGGTATAACTTAACAAATCTTTGAGGACAATTGTGTTGTAGAGGTCTAAACTTTGCTCACACCTCTACAACACTACAACAGTTGTTGTGTAAAGGTCTGAGCATTGTTCAGACCTTTTCTTCAAGCCATATTTTTAAATGCATTGAATGTATTTATATTGAAGTTAACCGGTTATTTAATTTTAATTATCGCTAAATGGATTTTGTCCATTTGGCTTTAAAATATAGTACACTAATTGGATTATGTCTTAAGTACTGTGTTATTTATGTTCAATCTGAGAGTTCTGTAGAACATTTGGGTAGACGGCTAACAGTCGACTTATTGTCTTATATTTCGTTTGAAGAAAAGAAAAAGTATAATGATGTTTACGTTCTGGATCAAATATTGTGGAAAATGTTGCAACAAAACACGTACTTCACAACTTAAGCTCGCTAGAGAAATGTTGCAACAAAACACGTACTTCACAACTTAAGCTCGCTAGAGAAATGTTGCAACAAAACACGTACTTCACAACTTAAGCTCGCTAGAGAAATGCGAAAAATGAGAAACAGCAATGAAAAGAAACTGATGAGGAGGTTCCTCGATGCATTAGGAGCAATATAAAATAAGATTTTGGATTAGGCAGAGAAGAAAAACTCCTTTGCAAGGCTTAATGAATATACTACTTATGAAAACTGAGTTTATTAATTTTAGGGAGTGTGTAGAGTGCGTTAAATATAGAGTCTAAGTAGCTTTTAAAGACTGAAAAGACATGTGTAAACCGGACAGAACTTAAAAAGAACTTCTCCAGTGTATTATTTTCAAAGTAATATTGTAGTGTTCATTCTTATTAGGTATTATGAAAGTAATGTTAACCTGACATCCGGTATACATGAGGTAGACAGTTTCAAAGATCAGAATACAGTTTTAGATCAAATTTTGGGAAACTTACCCACGTAAACAGCTGTCTTCCAAGCTGTGGCAAGAGCAGTTTGCACACTCACTGTGGTGCAGTGTGCGCCAGCATGTGTGGCGTTCCACGTCAACGCCAGCATCATTGATGCCAGGATCAGGAACCCAAAAATACAGCACCAAGTCTGTCCAGGTAAGAGTAGAACCACTACCATTACTGCCAGTGTGTCCAGGTAACAGTAGTGCCACTACCATTATTGCCAGTGTGTCCAGGTAACAGAAGTGCCACTACCATTACTGCCAGTGTGTCCAGGTAACAGTAGTGCCACACCATTACTTGCCAGTGTCCAGGTAACAGAAGTGCCACTACCATTACTGTCGAGTGTCCAGGTAACAGTAGTGCCACTACCATTACTGTAGTGTGCCAGGTAACAGTAGTGCCACTACCATTACTGCCAGTGTCCAGGTAACAGTAGTACCACTACCATTATGCCAGTGTGCCAGGTAACAGTAGTGCCACTACCATTACTGCCAGTGTGTCCAGGTAACAGTAGTGCCACTACCATTACTGCGTGTGTCAGGTAACAGTAGTGCCAATACCATTACTCCAGTGTGTCCAGGTAACAGTAGTCCACTACCATTACTGCCAGTGTGTCCAGGTAACAGTAGTGCCACTACCATTACTGCCAGTGTGTCCAGGTAACAGAAGTGCCACTACCATTACTGCCAGTGTGTCCAGGTAACAGTAGTGCCACTACCATTACTGCCAGTGTGTCCAGGTAACAGTAGTGCCACTACCATTACTGCCAGTGTGTCCAGGTAACAGTAGTGCCACTACCATTACTGCTAGTGTGTCCAGGTAACAGTAGAACCAATACCATTACTACCAGTGTGTCCAGGTAACAGTAGAACCACTACCATTACTGCCAGTGTGTCCAGGTAACAGTAGTGCCACTACCATTACTGCCAGTGCGTCCAGGTAACAGTAGTGCAACTACCATTACTGTGAGTGTGCCAGGTAACAGTAGTGCCTCCACCATTACGTAGAGTGTGCCAGGTAACATGTGCCACTCCATTACTGGGTGTCCAGGTAACAGTAGTGCCACTACCATTACTGTGAGTGTGCCAGGTAACAGTAGTGCCACCATCATTACTGTGAAGTCTAGGTAGACAGTAGTGCCACCATCATTACTGCAGTGTGCCAGGTAACAGTAGTGCTATCATTACTGTGAGTGTGCCAGGTAACAGTAGTGCCACTATCATTACTGTGACTGTGCCAGGTAACAGTAGTGCCACCATCATTACTGTGAGTGTACTAGGTAACAGTAGTGCCACCATCATTACTGTGAGTGTGCCAGGTAACAGTAGTGCTATCATTACTGTGAGTGTACTAGGTAGCTGTAGTGCCACTATCATTACTGTGAGTGTGCCAGGTAACAGTAGTGCCATCATTACTGTGAGTGTGCCAGGTAACAGTAGTGCCACTACCATTACTGTGAGTGTGCAAGGTAACAGTAGTGCCACTACTATTACTGTGAGTGTGCCAGGTAACAGTAGTGCCACTACCATTACTGTGAGTGTGCCAGGTAACAGTAGTGCCACTACCATTACTGTGAGTGTGCCAGGTAACAGTAGTGCCACCATCATTACTGTGATAGTACTAGGTAGCAGTAGTACCACCATCATTACTGTGAGTGTGCCAGGTAACAGTAGTGCTATCATTACTGTGAGTGTGCCAGGTAACAGTAGTGCCACCATCATTACTGTGGCAGGACAGTGTGCCCACATAGTAAGTAACAGTAGTGCCACCATCATTACTGTGAGTGTGCTAGGAAAGTAGTGCCACTACATTACTGTGAGTGTGCCAGGTAACAGTAGTGCCACACATTACTGTGAGTGTGCCAGGTAACAGTAGTGCCACTACCATTACTGTGAGTGTGCCAGGTAACAGTAGTGCCACTACCATTACTGTGAGTGTGCCAGGTAACAGTAGTGCCACTACCATTACTGTGAGTGTGCCAGGTAACAGTAGTGCCACCATCATTACTGTGAGTGTGCAGGTAACAGTAGTGCACCATCATTACTGTGAGTGTGCCAGATAACAGTAGTGCCACTACCATTACTGTGAGTGTGCCAGGTAACAGTAGTGCCACCATCATTACTGTGAGTGTGCCAGGTAACAGTAGTGCCACCATCATTACTGTGAGTGTACTAGGTAGCAGTAGTGCCACCATCATTACTGTGAGTGTGCCAGGTAACAGTAGTGCCATCATTACTGTGAGTGTGCCAGGTAACAGTAGTGCCACCATCATTACTGTGAGTGTGCCAGATAACAGTAGTGCCACTACCATTACTGTGAGTGTGCCAGGTAACAGTAATGCCTCCATCATTACTGTGAGTGTGCCAGGTAACAGTAGTGCTACCATTACTGTGAGTGTGCCAGGTAACAGTAGTGCCACCATCATTACTGTGAGTGTGCCAGGTAACAGTAGTGCCACCATCATTACTGTGAGTGTGCCAGGTAACAGTAGTGCCACCATCATTACTGTGAGTGTGCCAGGTAACAGTAGTGCCACCATCATTACTGTGAGTGTGCCGTAACAGTAGGCCACCATCATTACTGTGAGTGTGCCAGGTAACAGTAGTGCCACCATCATTACTGTGTGTCAGGTACAGTAGTGCCACCATCATTACTGTGAGTGTGCCAGATAACAGTAGTGCCACTACCATTACTGTGAGTGTGCCAGGTAACAGTAGTGCCACCATCATTACTGTGAGTGTGCCAGGTAACAGTAGTGCCACTACCATTACTGTGAGTGTGCCAGGTAACAGTAGTGCCACCATCATTACTGTGAGTGTGCCAGGTAACAGTAGTGCCACTATCATTACTGTGAGTGTGCCAGGTAACAGTAGTGCCACCATCATTACTGTGAGTGTGCCAGGTAACAGTAGTGCCACCATCATTACTGTGAGTGTGCCAGGTAACAGTAGTGCCACCATCATTACTGTGACTGTGCCAGGTAACAGTAGTGCCACCATCATTACTGTGAGTGTGCCAGGTAACAGTAGTGCCACCATCATTACTGTGACTGTGCAAGGTAACAGTAGTGCCACTACCATTGCTCCATGTGAGAAAAGATAATTATAACTGAAGATATAATATTTATATAGAAGAAAATCTCAGGAGTTGCTATAACACAAGTGATTCCTTAAACATTAATATAGTCATTGAGAAAGTAAACAAAGCTTAGCAGAAGGTAATTAAATAATGATCGTAATCGAGTAAAACATATGAAAGGGAGAAGTTAAACCATGATCAATAAAATATTGATAATTGAGAGAACAGGAGTCAATCCATGACAAAACAATAAAGTATTACGTTCTGTAATGAAATAAAACCATCTTGGAGGAATGTCCTCCGTCATCATTAGAACCATGGCAGGATGTGCCCCATGGTCTCTGTAGTAAGAATGGTATTTACCACACCGTCTCTGCAACCATGGCAGGATGTACAGCTTGGTGTCTACAATCATGGAAGTATGTACCCCATAGTCGTAGCAATCATTGAAATATTTGCACCATTTTCCCTAGTCATGGAGGTATCTATCATATGTTCACCCTTAATAACAATTAAGTAAGTAAGTAAGTAAGTTTATTCAGGTATACACAAATACATTTACATACATTATCATACATAGCAGCATATGTGTAGAGAACCTAGGATAACCCAAAAAAGTCAGAGTGACTTATTTCCATTGGGGTCCTTTAATATGCAATATGCATCTATCTACCCCATGATCTTTACACTCTACCCCATGATCTTCACACTCTACCCCATGATCTTCACACTCTACCCCATGATCCTCACACTCTACCCCATGATCCTCACACTCTGCCCCATGATCCTCACACTCTACCCCATGATCTTCACACTCTACCCCATGATCCTCACACTCTGCCCCATGATCTTCACACTCTACCCCATGATCTTCACACTCTACCCCATGATCCTCACACTCTGCCCCATGATCCTCACACTCTACCCCATGATCTTCACTACTCACCCCATGATCTTTACACTCTACCCCATGATCCTCACACTCTACCCATGATCTTCACACTCTACCCCATGATCTTCACACTCTACCCCATGATCTTCACACTCTACCCCATGATCTTCACACTCTACCCCATGATCTTTACACTCTACCCCATGATCCTCACACTCTACTCCATGATCTTCACACTCTACCCCATGATCTTCACACTCTACCCCATGATCCTCACACTCTACTCCATGATCTTCACACTCTACCCTATGATCTTCACACTCTACCCCATGATCTTTACACTCTACCCCATGATCTTCATACTCTACCCTATGATCTTCACACTCTACCCCATGATCTTCACACTCTACCCCATGATCTTTACACTCTACCCCATGATCTTCATACTCTACCCTATGATCTTCACACTCTACCCCATGATCTTCACACTCTACCCCATGACCTTTACACTCTACCCAATGATCTTCATACTCTACCCTATGATCTTTACACTCTACCCCATGATCTTCACACTCTACCCCATGATCTTTACACTCTACCTCATGATCTTCATACTCTACCCTATGATCTTCACACTCTACCCCATGATCCTCACACTCTACCCCATGATCTTTACACTCTACCCCATGATCTTTACACTCTACCCCATGATCTTTACACTCTACCCCATGATCTTCATACTCTACCCTATGATCTTCACACTCTACGGCTTAATTATCTATCAAAATTCCTCTAATGTGACATAATAAACAATATAAATACCATAGAAACCTGATATACACTCTAGAATTAATAAAATATGTCATTAGGTATGTGGCTAGTGGACGGCAGAGGAGGAGTGGTGGCGGACATTCTCGTTCCCGCTCTGAAAACGTCTTCCCATGCTTTCCCCTCTGAGGTGTTATTATAAGAGAAAACGGAGTTTGTGAGGCTAACTGCATTAGATCACTACTTTGATAAGGAAAATATAATGTAGAAATAAACTGGTGTACGTACACCATTTACCTTTGAGAAGAGATGCTGGCGAAGGTTGACGGTGGAAAAGATATGCAGAGCGGCGTATGCTGTCAGGAGTTCATTTCGTTTCGTCCTTTTTCTATCGCTTAATCGCTTAACTTAATTGCTACACTCTTAATACTGCACTTAATTGCTACACTCTTAATATTACACTTAATTGCTACACTTTTAATGTTACACTTAATTGCTACACTCTTAATGCTACACTTTATCACTGAACTTAACTGATTTTTATTTTGATCTCACTTCATTATTCACTGATTTTTGGCTTTTTCTCCTCTTTTCACACTTTCATCTGCGGCGTTTCAATAAAAAACTGTCCAATGATGTTTGTTTCTTCTCCCTTTCAGAATGTTTCGAAAATGAGTTACGCAAGTGTCATTACATAGCTACCACTTGAAACTTTCCCTGGGTGTTTCCTTTCAATAAAGTCTGAAAATCAATGGAAATCATCCTCTTTTTCCTCTCAGTACTGTCCTTTACACTTGCTTTCTTAGCACCCATGGTTAGGTTTGCTATGGATTCCGTCACACATTGGATTATTCCTTCATGATAAAGTTGATATGTTAGCCAAGAAGAGCACCCATAAGGAGAATGTAGAATATAACTTTGGTATATCTGTGTCTAGCATTAGGAATAATATTAGGAGAGAAATAAATAATGAAAATGATAGCTATAGGAATGCAGTTAGAAGCCTGAGTAGATCTATGATAACATGAACGTAGATAAGTATGTTTATGGAGCAACTTGCAATGTGAACAGACTGACTGATGTTGTAGTGGCCAGGCTTAGGCTTGGCTACAAGTACTTCTGGCAGTTTGGGAGATACACAGATGATCTAACTAAATGCAAATTATGTGATCAGGCATATGGCCACTGTCTTGAACACTATGTGCTTAATTGTCCACTCATTGAGGAATATAGAGATAGACAGTATAATAACCTATGTGACATGTCAAGATATCTTATTCATGAAATAAGATACCAATTGTAATAAGCAAATTTCCTAAATTTGCTTGTAACAGATAATTGAAATGTAGATATAAACCCAAATGTACAATTGTTAACCCCTTTGGGGCCTAGTGCCTTGGCCTTTTGTGTATCCATATGCTCTTGCGCTACCGTGCACAGGATGGATATGGGGTGCACAATAAACTAGCCACTTCGGTGGCAAAATCTAAAAATCTAATGGTTAGAAAAAAAAATTGGCAAAATAACTGCACGAAATGTAAGGAAAACATGAGAATTCCTTCCGCCGCGAGGTAAGCTCCGTAAGCACACGTGCACTGATGGTGACCATTGTTTTGGTAAGTAAGTTTATTCGGGTATATACAAATACAGTTACATAGATCATCATACATAGCAGCATATGTGTAGAAAACCTAGGATAACCCAAAAAAAAGTTAGACAGAGTGACTTATTTCCATTGGGGTTCATTTCATTCATTCAGACTCACAGGTAAGGACCCACTAGGGGCGAGGGGGAAATGGGGACAGACGAAGAATAGCCGGTGAGAGGAAGGTCTGCAGTCGAAGAGAAAGAGTCAGGACTAAATCCAACCGTTTGTGGGGTAAAACCCAGGT
>WNWK01020302.1:0-36122 GCA_009830355.1 Cherax destructor | reverse complement strand
CCGGTAAAAGTAGGCCTTAGACAGGATGTGTGATGTCACCGTGGTTGTTCAATATATTTGTAGATGGGGCTGTAAGAGAAGTGAATGCGAGGGTCTTGGCAAGAGGTGTGGGTTAAAAGACAAAGAATCAAATACAAAGTGGGAGTTGTCACAGTTGCTTTTTGCTGATGACACTGTGCTTTGGGTGATTATGAAGAGAAGTTGCAGAGGTTGGTGGATGAATTTGGTAAGGTATGTAAAAGAAGAAAATTGAAAGTGAATATAGGAAAGAGTAAGGTGATGAGGATAACAAAAAGATTAGGTGACGAAAGATTGTATATCAGATTGGAGGAGAGAGTATGGAGGAGGTGAATGTATTCAGATATTTGGGAGGGGACATGTCAGCAGATGGTTCTATGAAGGATGAGGTGAATCATAGAATTGATGAGGGAAAAGGGTGAGTGGTGCACTTGAGTCTGTGGAGACAAAGAACTTTGCCCATGGAAGTTAAGAGGGAATGTATGAGAGCATAGTTATACCAACACTCTTATATGGGTGTAAGCATGGGTGATGAATGTCACAACGAGGAGAAGGCTGGAGGCAGTGGAGATGTCATGTCTGAGGTCAATGTGTGGAGTGTTTGCAGTAAAACATATAGGTGAACAGTATTTGGATAAGGGTAAAGAGGTTTTGTGGCATTTATGGATTTGGAAAAGGCGTATGATAGGTGGATAGGGGGCAATGTGGCAGATGTTGCAGGTGTATGGAATAGGAGGTAGGTTACTGAAAGCAGTGAAGAGCTTTATGAGGATAGTGAGGCTCAGGTTAGAGTGTGAGGAGAGAGGAGATTATTTCCGGTAAAAGTAGGCCTTAGACAGGGATGGGGATGTCACCGTGGTTGTTCAATATATTTGTAGATGGGGTTGTAAGAGAAGTGAATGCGAGGGTCTTGGCAAGAGGTGTGGGGTTAAAAGACAAAGAATCAAATACAAAGTGGGAGTTGTCACAGTTGCTTTTTGCTGATGACACTGTGCTTTTGGGTGATTATGAAGAGAAGTTGCAGAGGTTGGTGGATGAATTTGGTAAGGTATGTAAAAGAAGAAAATTGAAAGTGAATATAGGAAAGAGTAAGGTGATGAGGATAACAAAAAGATTAGGTGACGAAAGATTGTATATCAGATTGGAGGGAGAGAGTATGGAGGAGGTGAATGTATTCAGATATTTGGGAGTGGACATGTCAGCAGATGGTTCTATGAAGGATGAGGTGAATCATAGAATTGATGAGGGGAAAAGGGTGAGTGGTGCACTTCGGAGTCTGTGGAGACAAAGAACTTTGCCCATGGAAGTTAAGAGGGGAATGTATGAGAGTATAGTTATACCAACACTCTTATATGGGTGTGAAGCATGGGTGATGAATGTCACAACGAGGAGAAGGCTGGAGGCAGTGGAGATGTCATGTCTGAGGTCAATGTGTGGAGTGAATATAATGCAGAGAATTCGGAGTTTGGAAATTAGGAGGAGGTGCGGATTACCAAAACTATTATCCAGAGGGCTGAGGAGGGGTTGTTGAGGTGGTTTGGACATGTAGAGAGAATGGAACGAAACAGAATGACCTCGAGAGTGTATAAATCTGTAGTGGAGGGAAGGCGGGGTAGGGTCGCCTAGGAAAGGTTGGAGGAGGGGTAAAAGAGGTTTGTGTGCAAGGGCTTGGATTTCCAGCAAGCATGCGTGTGCGTATTTGATAGGAGTGAATGGAGACAAATGGTTTTTAATACTTGACGTGCTGTTGGAGTGTGAGCAAAGTACCATTTATGAAGGGATTCAGGGAAACCGGCAGGCCGGACTTGAGTCCTGGAGATGGGAAGTACAGTGTCTGCACTCTGAAGGAGGGGTGTTAATGTTGCAGTTTTATAACTGTAGTGTAAAGCACCTCTCTGGCAAGACAGTGATGGAGTGAATGATGACGAAAGTTTTTCTTTTTCGGGCCACCCTGCCTTGGTGGGAATAGGCCGATGTGTTAATAAAAAAAAAAAAAAAATACCAGACTCATGCATTGGAGTATTAGGTTGCAACCCTACAATGTAAAAATTATACACATTGCTGGCAAAATAATATGCTAGCTGATGTGTTGTCCAGAAGTCATTGCATTTAGTTAGGATGTGTTAGGGACTTTGGGTGGAACCAGCCCTTTTTTTTCCCCTAGTGGGTTTTTTTTTTTTAGCGGGGAGGTGCCCTACTACCGACCACAGGCACCTTGGACCTACGCTAGCCCTACCGTCTGCTGTCTCACTCTTAAGTTTAAAGCCGGACTTTATGTCTCGAGAAAAGTTTAGCTTTATCTAATGAGCGGGATGGTTGAGGGGAAAGGCGGTCCCATTATTATAATGTGCCATGGCGGCACTCTACCCATTTGAGGTGGAAGCCTAGTCCTGAGCCCTCTTGGGGTGGGGGTGTTGCATGCAAAGAGTACGTAACCTTTATTCGGAGCATGTTAAACACACCCACATAGGCTCCCCTCCAACCAGTGAACCATCGTTAAGGGTTTGGCGATGGGGCCCCATCATCAAATCAACGACTCGGTTCAGACAATTATAATGCGAGTTTAACAATGACAAAGGTGACGTGGATACCACTCGCAGTTTGTCATTGGAATTCCTGCATTGAGCTGGTTGTAGAAGGTTGTTTGTCTTTTGGCTGCTGTTTTGCCTGCCTTGACAACTGTGGCATGCACTAAATACTACTCTTTCTGTATATCGTGTACATATGTGTAAAGCCCTTTTCTATTTACTTGGTGAAGGAAAAGACAAAAGTCTTATATAATCATAGCTTGGTAAAGGAAATACAAATTCAAAGCATTTTCTACTGTGTTTCTTTGCTCCAAGCTCCCTTTTACACTCAGGTTAACAGGCCATTGAACCTGAGGTTGTAATAGGGAGGTATACCAACAAGTGCTGAGCAAGCAGAGAGAGAGTTGTGCTCAGAACACAACCCTGGGGGACACCTTCAGCTTGGACAAATTCCGGAGAAAGCTCATTACCAACCTGGACACAGAAATGTCTTTCAGTTAAGAAGGCCTTAAAAAAAAATGGTAGATTGCCTCGGAGGCCTAAGGAGTGGGCCTGGGCTAAGATATTACACCTCCAAGTTGTGTCATAAGCCTTCTCAAGGTCGAAAGAGATGGCAATAACCGATTGGTTATTAGCAAAGGCATTTCAAATATACGTATTTAAGCGCAGTAAGGGGTCAATGGCAGAACGGCCCTTACGAAAGCCATATTGACTAGTGGAGAGACTATTGTGCGTCTCTAAATACTACCTCAAACGTCTATTAACTAGACGTTCCATCACCTTGCAAACTGCACTGGTAAGAGCGATGGGACGGTAGTGGGAAGTATCACGTCCCGTAGTACCCAGTTTGCGAAAAAGGAGAACAATAGCAGACTTCCACAGCTGGGGAAGAACTCCTTGCGACCATATAAGATTAAAGAGTCGTAAGAGGACAGTAAGAGCAGACTGATGTAAATGCTGTAGCATACGAATATGTATGCCATCTGGCCCAGCTGCCGATGATCGGCAAGCAGAGAGTGTTGCCTCCAGTTCTTGAAGGGTAAAAGGCACATTATAAGATTCTTCTCTGAGAGAAGAAAAATCTAAGGGCTTTAACTCGCTGGCAGAATTAGAAGAAAGGAACGAGGGGCATAGATGAATCCCCAGAGAAATGCGGGCCAGATGATTACCAATTTCAATGGCAACGGCAAGAGGGTGTGCTATATCGACACCGGCAACCTGAAGAACAGGAGCCGGGTCGGGGGAGAATTTACCACTCAATTTCCGCACTTTCTTCCAGACTGCACTCATTGAGGAAGCCGAAGTGACAGTAGAAATGTAATCTCGCCAACAAGTGCGTTTAGCGTCACGCATGACACGGCGAGCAATTGCTCTCTTCTGCTTAAAATCAAGGCGTCTCTCTGTGGTTCTGTTATACCGATACCTGCCCCACGCAGCGCGTTTCAAACGTACTGCCCGAGCACAAGCAGAAGACCACCAAGGCACGCACTTCTGAGAATGCTTGCCCGAGGTTTGGGGGATAGAATGTGAAGCTGCTGTGAAGACAGAGGACGAAAAGAGATGTAAAACCTCATCAATGGAGAACGAGGAAGGAACCTCATAAAAGGCAGTAAGATGTGCGTAAAGGTCCCATTTCGCCCGGTCAAATTGCCAGCGTGGGCTACGAGGAGATGGAAAATACGAAGGGGACTTTGGATGATTGGGAAATGATCGCTGTCATGTAAGTCCGGGAGGACAGACCAGGTGAAGTCAAGGACAGTTGAGGAAGAGCAGATGGAGAGATCGATGCAGGAGAAAGAATGAGTTCGAGGATCAAAATGGGTAGGATTACCCGTATTTAAAACATGGAGGGGGAGAGAAGCAAGAAATGCCTCCAACTGAACGCTACGGGAGTCACAGTGCAACCCTCCCCAGAGAAAATGGTGTGCGTTAAAATCGCCAAGTAATAGAAGGGGTGGCGGCAAGGAAGAAACCAGAAAATCAACATCTGGGATAGACAATGCCTGCGAAGGGGAGAGATATAAAGAACAGAGTGTACACCATTTATTCAAGTGGATACGGGCTGCGGTGTAATGTAGAGAAGAACGCACATAGAGCTGACGGTATGGAACACCAGTGCGTATAAGAAGAGCACTTTCGTTAAAGGTTCCATCGAAAAAAGGATCCGATGAATAGAACAACATAACCCTAGAGGAATAGAGGAAATAAAGAAGAACAAGAACTATTAAGAAAAAGAAGAAAAACCTAGAAGTGTATGTATATATATATATATATGCATGTGCATGCCTGTGTAGTGTGACCTAAGAGTAAATAGAAGTAGCAAGATATTCCTGTTATCCAGTGTGTTTATGAGAGAAAAGAGGGACACCAGCAATCCTACAGTTACAGGTTTCTGTTTCACACTCACTTGGCAGGATGGTAGTACCTCCCTGGGTGGTTGAAGTTTACCAACCTACTACCTGTGTGTTGTGGCACATAAATGCCTTTGTCACTCATGACAATTATATTTAATTTTTTCAAAAATTTTTGTTTTGCATATTTATTTGGACATACAGTGGACCCCCGGATTTCGTACTGCTCCCAACTCGAACAATTATGTAAGTGTATTTTTTGTAAGTGTTTTTGTAAGTGTATTTTTGGGGGTCTGAAACAGACTAATCTAATTTACATTCGTCCTTATGGGAACAAATTCGTAACGGCACTCGAAGTCTTCTGGAAAGAATTATTGACGAAATCTGGGGGTCCACTGTATTTAACCCTTTCAGGGTCGAGACCCCCTATCCTTAACTCGTTTTCAGGGTCGAAACATTTTCGGGAAAAAAAAAAATTAATTTTTCTTATGAAATGATAGATAATCTTTTTCCGATCATAATGACACCAAAATTATGAAATTTTGTGAAAAACTAACGGAATTATGCTCTCGCAAAGTTAGCGGTATCGACAATATTTACGCACAGGCGATTTCGCCCACTTTGAGCCCTAAAATTATAGCTATTTTTCTAGAATTACATTTGTTCTATTGAGTACAAGAAACCACCAATTTACCAATTTCAACTAACCAATAAAGTGGTCAGAAATTGGCAATTTGGCCAATGTCACACAAATTTCAAAAGATGCCAATTTCAAAATAGGGTCCAGAATAAACAAGACAGACATTCCTGGCACTTAAATAACATTTTATCTGTTCATTAGTCACGTCTCCAGGCCTCTCTTACATTACTTTTGCTTTCCATTTTGAATTTTTATTCTCACAAAAAATAGAAGATTTTCTGTTATGTATACTACTGCATCATTGTAAAAACAGTATAAATAATATCAGCGCACTTGTGCAAGAATATTAGACTCGCCAGTTGATGTGTATTGGATGTGTGGCGTGATTTGTTTACTTTTGAACATCGGCAAAAATCAAACATTTTCACTACTTTGCGCTCAATTTCAAGGTACAGTGGTACCTCGAGTTACGATGGTCCCCAAAATCCCCCTTTTATGTAAGTTTATTTTTTTAAATGCTTTTGTAAGTATATTTTTGGGGGTGTAAAAGGACTAGTCTATTTTACATTATTCCTTATGGGGATAAATTCGTTTGGTAATGGCACTTGAACAGCATTCTCGAACGAAAAAATATCGTAACTCGAGGTACCACTGTACTTGTCATCGTGAAACCAATCAACATTATCTCTATTTCTGTAATATATCTTCCATTCTATCAAAAGAGACCAAGAAAACAAGAATACAACCATAAATACCATACGAAAATAGACGCAAAGTCGCTGTTTTAAACCAAAAACACGGTCAGTTTTTTTCCTCATTATGCACTGTGTGCTGCATGATTTTTTTTTATACTACGCACACTGACCGCACAGACCCATTCTCTTACATCTAGGCCTACCAGCCTTTTCCCGCTTGATTTGAGGGCACTAGAATTTATGCGTACTAGTACGTCAAACACCCTGGCGCGTAAGACATACTAGTACAGTGGACCCCCAAGTAACGAGCAAAATTCATTCCAGAATGCTGTTCAAGTGCCGTTACCGAATGAATTTACTTCCTTAAGAAATAATGTCAAGTAGGTTAGTCCATTTCAGACCCCCAAAAATACACTTACAATATTATACAGTGGACCCCCGAGTAACGAACACCCTGGAAATCGTACAATTATGTAAGTATAATATTGTAAGTGCTTGTGGAAGTGTATTTTTGGGGGTCTGAAATAGACTAACCTACGTGACATTATTCTTTAAGGAGTAAATTGCTCGTAATGGCACTTGAGCAGGCTTCTGGAATGAAGTTTTTACGTTACTCGGGGGACCACTGTACTTACATAATTGTATGATTTCCGGGGTGCTCGTTACTCGGGGGTCCACTGTATATCAAAAACCCTGAAAGCGTTAAAAAATGAGATTACAATGGACCCCCGGTGTTCGTTATGCTCCAAACTCGAACAATTATGTAAGTGTATTTTTGTAAGTTCTTTTGTAAGTGTATTTTTGGGGGTCTAAAAGGACTAGTCTAATTTACATTATTCCTTATGGGAATAAATTTGTTTGGTAATGGCACTTGAACAGCATTCTGGAACAAAAAAATCACGAAAACACGGGGTCCACTGTAATGGCTATACAGTGGATCCCCGGTGTTCATAGTCATCGGAGTTCGTAAAATTCGGAGTTAGTAACATTTTTTCGTAAAAATATTGGTTCGGTGATGGTAGATCCACTCGGAGATCGTAATTCGTCCCAGATGAATACGCGTGGCCCGACACTCCATTCAGAGTCAGTGTGCCATTGTTTACCAGTGAGTGACGGTCACCCAGGAGTTAATACCATACATTTTGTCATTATTCCATTGTTTTTGGTGCTTGCAACTGCTAAATAAGCCATCATGGGCCAAAGAAAGCTTCTAGTGCCAGCCCTGTGGTAAAGAAAGTCAGAAACATGGTAGAACTGAAAAAAGAGATCATTGCAAAATATGAAAGTGGAGTACGTGTCGCTGAGCTGGCCAGGCTGAATGGCAAAGCCTATACAACCATCGTGGCCAAGGGAAGGTGTGAAAGGTGCAAGTATGGTCACAAAACAGAGATCGCAAATACTGGAAGATGTGGAGCCTTTGTTGTTGGTGTGGATCACCGAGAAAGAATTAGCAGGAGATAGTGTTACGCAGGCGATAATATCTGAAAAAGCAAGGCAGTTGCATGATGATCTCGTCAAGAAAATGCCTGCAACGAGTGCTGAAGTGAGCAAATTTAAAGCCAGCAAAGGCTGGTTTGACAGATTTAAGAAGCGTAGTGGCATACACAGTGTGATAAGGCATGGTGAGGCTGCCAGTTCTGACAAATGTGCGGCTGAAAAATACGTGGAGGAATTCAAAGACTATGTAGAGGCTGAAGGATTCGTCCCCCAACAAGTGTTCAATTGTGACGAAACAGGCCTGTTTTGGAAGAAAATGCCAAACAGGACCTACATTACAGAGGAGGAAAAGGCACTGCCAGGACACAAGCCTTTGAAAGACAGGCTAACTCTTATGCTGTGTAGTAATGTTAGTGGGGATTTCAAAGTGAAGCCTTTACTTGTGTATCACTCTGAAAATCCCAGTGTTCAAGAAATACAGTGTTGCCAAGGCAAATTTGTGTGTGATATGGAAGGCTAACACTAAGGCATGGGTCACGAGGGAAATTTTCCTTGATTGATTCAATGAAGTGTTTGGCCCCAGTGTGAAGAAAAACCTCTTGGAAAATAAATTGGATCTCAAGTGCCTCCTGGTAATGGACAATGCTCCTGCTCATCCTCGAGACTTGGAAGAGCAAATTGTGGAGGAGTTTCAGTTCATCACAGTGAAGTTCTTGCCCCCTAATACCACTCCTCTCCTCCAGCCCATGGACCAGCAGGTCATTTGTAACTTAAAAAAACTGTACACCAAAGCAATGTTTCAAAGATGCTTTGACATAACTTCGGACACTGAATTGACCCTAAAAGAGTTTTGGAAAGATCACTCCAATATCCTCCATTGCATAAACCATATAGGGAAGGCTTATGAGGAAGTGAGCTCTAGGACTTTGAACTCTGCTTGGAAAAAATTGTGGCCAGACTGTGTCCCAAAGAGGGATTTTGAAGGTTTTGGGGCTGAGCCTCAGGACCCTGAGCCTGTCGTGGAAAAAATTGTGGCACTGGGGAAGTCCATGGGGTTGGAGATTAGTAGCGAGGATGTGGAAGAGTTGGTGGAGGACCACAATAAAGAGCTAACCACTGTAGATCTGCAAGAGCTTCATCTGCAACATCAACAGACCACAGCTTGGGAAATTGCTTCAGAGGAGGAGGAAGAGAGATGGAAGACGTTGCCTTCTTCAAAGATTAAGGAGATTTGTGCCAAGTGGACTGATGTACAAAGATTTATTGATCATTTTCACCCTAACAAAGCTGTTGCAGGCTGTGCTGGCAACATGTACAATGACAATGTGGTGTCCCATTTCAGGGAAGTTTTAAAGAAATGCCAGACACAGAGCTCCCTGGACAGATATTTTGTGAGACGGGTCCAGTGACTCTCAAGCTGGTCCCAGTGGCATTAAAAGACAAAGAAGGGAAGTAACCCCAGATAAGGACTTGGTACCTGAGGTCTTTGTGGAAGGGGATTTCCCTTCCAAACAATGAAAAAACTTCCATCCTCTTCCCTCTTCCCATTTTCCACACATCAACAACTCTTCAATAAAGCTAAGTGACATATTATTATACTTCTATTCTTCATGTCTCATTGTTTTCTGTGTAATTTAATGTATATTTAATGTACAATTTTTTTTTATTTTAACCCTTTGAGGGTCGGTCCCGTACTAGTACAGTGGACCCTCGGTCAACGAAAGGTCCCGTTAACGAAAGTTTCGGAAAACGTAAGCTTTTTTCGTAATCGGTTAGCAAAAAATTCCTTGGTTACCGAAAGGTATTAGACGCGTCCGCCTGCTCCGCGCAAGCGCAGGACGCCAGTGAAGCGTTGTTTACCATTGAGAGAACATTACCCAGTGCACTCTTTCAAAGATTCACAATATATTTGGTGTCTTTTTTGGTGGTTTTAGTTATTGCCACTGTGAAATAAGTCACCATGGGTCCAAAGAAGCTTCCTAGTGGCACCCCTGTGGTAAAGAGAGTGAGGAACACCATCGAACTGAAGAAGGAAATCATAGAAAAATATGAGAGTGGTGTACGTCTGAGTGATCTTGCCAGGATGTACAAGAAAACTCCATCTACTATCGGCACTATCCTGGCACAGAGAAATGAGATCAAGAAAGCTAATGTTGCAAAAGGGGTTAATTTGTTAACGAAACAAAGATCGAAAACAGTGGATGAGGTTGAGAAGTTGTTGTTGGTGTGGATCCATGAAAAACAGAGAGCGGGTGATAGTATTTCTATGGTGATAATTTGTGAAAAGGCAAGGAAGTTGCACGCAGATCTTGTGAAGACAATGCCTGCAACCAGTGGTAAGGAGAGTGATTTTAAAGCCAGCAAAGGCTGGTTTGAGAAGGTTAAGAAACATAGTGGCATACACAATGTTGTGAGGCATGGTGAGGCAGCCAGCTCAGACAAACGTGCAGCTGAAAAATTTGTGCACGAATTCAAGGGGTTCGTAGAGGCTGAACAATTCCTCCCCCAACAAGTGTTTAATTGCGATGAAACAGGCCTGTTTTGGAAGAAAATGCCCAACAGGACCTACATTACTCAGGAGGAAAAGGCACAGCCAGGACACAAGCCTATGAAAGACAGGCTAACTCTTATGATGTGTGCCAATGCCAGTGGTGATTTTAAAGTGAAGTCTTTACTGGTGCATCACGCAGAAAATCCCAGACCCTTCAGGAAACACGGTGTTGACAAGAATAAATTGTGTGTGCATTGGAAAGCTAACACCAAGGCATGGGTCACTACGGAGATTTTCAAGGAATGGATGACTGGAGTGTTTGGCCCTAGTGTGAAGAAATATTTTTTTTTTTTTTTTTTATTAACACATCGGCCGATTCCCACCAAGGCAGGGTGGCCCGAAAAAGAAAAACTTTCATCATCATTCACTCCATCACTGTCTTGCCAGAAGGGTGCTTTACACTACAGTTATAAAACTGCAACATTAACACCCCTCCTTCAGAGTGCCGGCACTGAGGATGTGGAAGAGTTGGTGGAGGAGCACAGGGTAGAGCTAACAACTGAAGAGCTGCAAGAGCTTCATCTGGAACAGCAACAGACCACAGCTGAGGTTATTGCTTCACAGGAAAAGAGAGAGAGAGATAAGGAGGTGCCTTCTTCAGTGCTTAAGGAGATGTGTCTTTTTTCTGTCTCATAAACACGCTGGATAACAGGTATATCTAGCTACTTCTACTTACACTTTAGGTCACACTACACTGGCATACACATGCATATATATACATACACACATCTAGGTTTTTCTTCTTTCTTAATAGCTCTTGTTCTTTTTATTTTCTCTATTGTCCATGGGGAAGTGGAAAAGAATCTTTCCTCCGTAAGCCATGCGTGTCGTATGAGGCGACTAAGATGCCGGGAGCAATGGGCTAGTAACCCCTTCTCCTGTACAAATCTACTAAAAACGAGAAGAAGAAAAACTGTGAAGAAATACCTCCTGGAAAAGAAATTGCCACTCAAGTGCCTCTGGTACTGGACAATGCTCCTGCTCATCCTCACAACTTGCAAGAGTTGTTGCCTGACAACAAAAATTTCATCAGAGTGAAGTTCTTGCCTCCTAACACCACTCCTCTCATCCAGCCCATGGACCAGCAGGTTATTTCCAACTTCAAGAAACTGTACACCAAAGCATAGTTTCAGAGGTGCTTTAATATGACCAATGACTCTGAATTGACCCTAAGAGAGTTCTGGAAAGAACACCTCAATATCGTGCATTGCATAGGCCTTATAGGTAAGGCTTGGGAGGAAGTGACTTCCAGGACTCTGAACTCTGCTTGGAGACCACTGTGGCCGGATTGTGTCCAAGAGAGGAATTTTGAAGGATTTGAGGCTGACCCTGACCCTGACGACCCTGTGCCTGTTGTTGAACATGTTGTGGAAGATATTGTGGAATTGGGGAACAGCCTGGGGTTGGAGGTGAGTGGTGAGGATGTGGAAGAGTTGGTGGAGGAGCACAGGGTAGAGCTAACAACTGAAGAGCTGCAAGAGCTTCATCTGGAACAGCAACAGACCACAGCTGAGGTTATTGCTTCACAGGAAAAGAGAGAGAGAGATAAGGAGGTGCCTTCTTCAGTGCTTAAGGAGATGTGTACAAAGTGGAATGAGTTGCAGACATTTGTTGAAAGATACCACCCTGAGCAAGCTGAAATGAGCCTTCTGTGCAACCACTTCAGTGACAGAGCCATGTTGAACTTCAGAAAAGTGTTGAAGAGTCGCCATAAACAGAGGACTCTGGACAGTTACTTCACCAGGCAGGGGTCTAGTGACTCTCAAGCTGGTCCTAGTGGCCTTAAAAGACCAAGAAGGGAAGTAACCCCAGAGAGGGACTTGTCACCTGAAGTCCTTTTGGAGGGGGATTCCCCTTCCAACCACTAACACCTGCTCCAGTCATCATCTATATCTTCCAGATGCCTGCAAGTCTCTTCAATAAAGGTAAGTAAATGTTATTTTTTTGTGGAACGAATTAATTGTTTATAAAAAAAAAAAAAAAAAAAAAAAAAAAAATTCGTTCTACAAAAAAAAAAAAATTAATTGTATTTACATTATTTCTTATGGGAAATAAGGTTTCAGATAACGAAATATTCAGATTAAGTAATAGCTCCTGGAATGGATTAATTTCGTTAACCGAGGGTCCACTGTATGTCAGTGCAGCCAGGGTCGGTCACGTACTTGTACGCCTAAATTCTAGTGCCTTCAAATCTGGTGGAAGAAAGCTGGTAGGCCTACATATGAAAGAATGGGTCTGCGTGGTCAGTGTGCGCAGTATAAAAAAAATCCTGAAGCACGCAGTGCATAATGAGAGAAAAAAAACTGACCGTTTTTTTTTTTAAAACAGCGACTTTCGGGTGTATTTTCGTATGGTATTTATGGTTGTATTCTGTTTTTTTGGTCTCATTCGATAGAATGGAAAATATACTATAGATATGGTGATGATTTTGATTGGTTTTACGATGACAAGTACCTTGAAACTGAGCGCAAAGTAGCGAAAATGTTCGATTTTTGTCGATGTTCACGAGTAAACAAATCACACTATGCGTCCAATACACATCAACTGGCATGTCTAATATTCTTGCACAAGTGCACTGATATTTATACCATTTCTACAATGATGCAGTTGTATGCATAACAGTAAATCTTCTATTTTTTGTGAGAATAAAAATTCAAAATCAAAAGCAAAAGTAATGTAAAAGGCGCCTGATGACGTGACTAATGAACAGATAAGATGTTATTTTAGTGCCAGGAATGTCTGCATTGTTTATTCTGGACCCTATTTTGAAATTGGCATCGTTTGAAATTTGTGTGAAATTGGCCAAATTGCCATTTTCTGACCACTATTTTGGTTAGTTGCAATTGGTTAATAGACGGTTTCTTGTACTCAATCGATAGAAGAAATGGAGTTCTAGCGAAATAGCTATAATTTTAGACTGAAACATTGGAATTTGCCGAAAATAGGGCTCAAATTGGGCGAAATCGCCGACGCGTAAATGTCACCGATACCGCTAACTTCGCGAGAGCATAACTCCGTTAGTTTTCCATCAAATTTCATAATTTTGGTGGCGTTATGATCGGAAAAAGATTCTCTATCATTTCATAAGAAAAAATAATTTTTTTTTTTTTTTTTTTTGAAAATTTTTTGACCCTGAGAACAAGTTTGGGAGAGGGCCTCTCGACCCTCAAAGGGTTAATACTTTTGGGTGTTGGAACGGATTAATTAAATTTCCATTATTTCTTATGGCGAAAATAGATTCGGAGTTAGTAACGCCCTCTGGAATGGATTAATTATGAACTCCGGGGGTCCACTGTATGTAGAACTGTACTGTACTTAAGGAGAAATATACTAAAGTGGACAGGATGAGTGGCTCCACTTAAACTCAACAATGAGCAAAATCTATACACATTAAAAAACAGCTAAGATTGTTATGCAGATATCAGGCAAGTATCTATTAACTAGAGACATTGTACAGTAACTTACCCCATTGACTGTTCGACCTTTCCACCAGCCACGATTCTCTCCTTCTCTGCTCATGATTACTACTCTCTGCCCTTGTACCAAAGTCAGGTGACTGGCACCAGTTCCTTCATAGGGAAACTGTACTATTGCACTGTCATACAAAGGACGCCGCAAACAACAATCCAGCCTGTAATATTAAATCACTTTATAATATATTTCATACATGACAATCTGCTTCAACATAAAATTTGATTTCTTAATTCTAATAAATTAAAGAATGAAAGGGGGTAAAGCAGCTGGAACTGCCAGAATAATGACAGAAATGTTAAAAGCAGGGGGGAGGGGGAAATAGTGTTGGAGTGGCTGGTATTTTTGTTTAATAAATGTATGAAAGAGGGGAAGGTACCTAGGGATTGGCAGAGAGTATGTATAGTTCCTTTATATAAAGGGAAGGGGGACAAAAGAGATTGTAAAAATTATAGGGGAAGAAGTTTACTGAGTATACCAGGTAAAGTGTATGGTAGGGTTATTATTGAAAGAATTAGAGGTAAGACAGAAAGAAGGATTGCAGATGAACAAGGCTTTAGAATGGATAAGGGATGTGTAGGTCAAGTGTTTACACTGAAGCATATATGTGAACAGTATTTAGATAAAGGTAGGGAAGTTTTCATTGCATTTACGAATTTAGAAGAGGCGCATAATAGGGTGGATAGGAGAGCAATGTGGCAGATGTTTCAAGTATATGGAATAGGTAATAAGTTACTAAATGCTGTAAAGAGTTTTAATGAGGATAGTGAGGCTCAGGTTAGGGTGTGTAGGAGATAGGGAGATTACTTCCCAGTAAAAGTAGGTCTTAGACAGGGATGTGTAATGTCACCATAGTTGTTTAACATATTTATGTAAAATGGAAACCAGTAATTGTTTTACATGATGGTAGGATTGCTGGTGTCTTTTTTTCTGTCCCATAAACATGCAAGATTTCAGGTACATCTTACTACTGCTACTTACACTTAGGTCACAAAATACATGCATGTATAAGCATATATATATATATATACACACACCCCTCTGGGTTTTCTTCTATTTTCTTACTGGTTCTTGTTCTTGTTTATTCCCTCTTATCTCCATGGGGAAGTGGAACAGAATTTTTCCTCCATTAACCATGCGTGTTGTAAGAGACGACTAACATGCTGGGAGCAAGGGGCTAGTAACTCCTTTTCCTGTATACATTACTAAAGTTAAAAAGAGAAACTTTCGTATTTTTTGGGCCACCCTGGTTTAGTGGGATATGGCCAGTTTGTTGAAAGAAAATACAAAATGGGAGTTGTTACTTTTTGCTGATGATACTGTGCTTTTGGGAGATCTTAAAGAAAAGTTGCTAAGGTTAGTGGAGGAGTTTGGGAGGGTGTGTAAAGGTAGAAAGTTGAAAGTGAACTTAGATAAGAGTAAGGTGATGAGAGTATCGAACGATTTATATAAAGAAAAATTGGATATCACATTAGAGGGAGGGAGTATATTATTATTATACTCAAAAGAAGCACTAAACCACAGGGGTTATACAGAGGGAGGGAGTATAGAAGTGAATGTGTTCAGATATTTGGGAGTTGACTTGTCAGTGGATGGGTTTATGAAGGATGAGGTTAACCATGGAATTGATGAAGAAAAAAAGGTGATTGGTGCTTTGAGGTATCTGTGGCAAAGTAGGGAATGTACGAGAGTATAGTGGTACCAACACTCTTATATGGGTGTGAAGCATGGGCTGTAAATGCTGCAGGAAGGAGGCTGAAGGCAGTGGAGATGTCGTTTCTAAGGGCAATGTGTGGTGTAATTATGCAGAGAATTTTTAGTGTGGAAATTAGGAGGAGGTGTGGAGTTGCAGTAGACCCTTATATTACACTGTAGTTACGTTCCTGAAAATGCCATGTTGGATAAATCCGTGTTAGATAAACTGAAGAACTTATGGGAAAAATAAGGTTATGCTCCTGGGAGCCCCAAAAAAGTCAAACACTTTTTTTTTAGACCTCCAGATCTTACAAAAATAAAAGTGAATATGTAATTGTATTATGATGTATTATGTTGTTTTTATTCCTTAAGACTACAAATGCAACAGAAATAATAGTATTTCTTAGCTTAAAGTGTGGGTGCTGGTTTGTCGATGATTGTGAAGAGAGTGGAGAGTTATGCTGTGGCCCTAGTGGGCTGAGGTGGATGGTAGAGGTTCTGGTACTGAAGTTGATGGTTATACTGGAGTGTGTATAAATTCTGTAAGGGTTTCTGGGCTATTTTACCCTGCAGTACACTATACAGCCGACGATAAGGCATCAGCTGCTTTAGACAACGTTTCAGAGCACTGCTTCTAGATTTGTCAGGGGCCTCTTCGGTGAAAAAGTCTAACTTTAAGTCGGTCAAATGAGTCAGTAAGTCAAGTCAGTCAGTCAAGTAAATCAGTCAAGTCTCACTAAGTCAGTCAGTTATTCATCATGCATACTCGTATATTTACCTCATTCTTTTTAATTGTACAAACTGATGCTTCATTAAGGCCATAGGCTCTTTCTATATCCACCACACATGAGCCACTCTTAAGCTTGTCTAATATCTCGATTTTCTTTGTAACTCCAAGACTTAAATACTTAACCCTTTTCTTGCCACTTTCAGCAACACTTGTGTGCCTACTGGGTGCCACGATCGCTTGGCAGAAACAAGGTATGGCAATTAAAATATCAAAATAATCCCCAAACACAGCAAGCTCCTAGATGCGTTTGAACAGAAGGCTGGGACAGGGGTGGCGGGGGTGGCAGGGAATGGTGGTATGTTTCCCCCGTGGAGACGGGTCTCACATACAACAAGGCGGCGGCCTGAGCTAGGGAAATATCCCACGAGCAACACTCCAAATTTAGTTAATTTAGTTAAGTTAATTTTACGAAGTGTTGTATAAAATTATGCTACAATTTTTCAATAGTGTAATAACCAAAAGGTGCGAAATAAATCTGTGTAATATAAGGGTCTACTGTACTAAAAGTATTAGTCAAAGGGCTGAAGAGGGGTTGTTCAGATGGTTTGGTCATTTTGAGAGTATGGAACAAAGAATGACTTGGAGAGCGTATAAATCTGTAGGGGAAGAAAGGCGGATTAGGGGTCATCCTAGGAAAGGTTGGAGGAAGGGGGTAAAGGAGGTTTTGTGGGTGAGGGGCTTGGACTTCCAGCCTGTGAGCATGAGCGTGTTAGATAGGAGTGAATGGAGATGAATGGTTTTTGGGACCTGATGAGCTGTTGGAGTGTGAGCAGGGTAATATTTTGTGAAGGGATTCAGGGAAACCAGTTAGCCAGACTTGAGTCCTGGAGGTGGGAAGTACAATGCCTGCACTTTAAAGGAGGGATTTGGGATATTGGCTGTTTGGAGTGACATCTAAACTGTCATATCTGAGCACCTCTGAAAAGACTGTGATTATGTATGAATGATGGTGAAAGTGTTAAATGATGATCAAAGTTTTTTTTATTTCATTTTGGGTCACCCTGCCTCGGTGGGAAATGGCCGATTTGTTAAAAAAAAAAAAAAAAATGTGAAGAGAAGATTCAAGTACATACGTAGAAATTAAAGAATCTAAATAACTGAGAGTATAAAATATATACTGTACCCAGTAAAGCTTTCAGAGAGTGGTGACTGTCTGTAGAAGTTGATGAGCTCCCCAATGGTTCTAAAGAATCGAGCCTCACTTAAGTAGAAAAAACCAGTTTCATCTTGTCGAAAAACTCTCATGTGTTTCACCTCACCCAGTGCTCTGTGAAAAGGAAATAATGTATACAAAGTGTGCAGCAAATTTCCTGTTGAGAAATATGTTGCATAGATAAGGTTAGTCCAGATAATTTTACTGGCTTGTTTTGTAAACAAAGTACAGTTGACACTTAGTGCGGGTATAGTGTTACAAACAACGGGTGGATATATGTACATTGCGCATGATAAGGGTCTCATGGGCCACAAAAGTTAGTGGAAAATGTATATATATAAAAAAAAAAAAAATGTGGAGTGAATAGTTATTGCCAATGTTGCCCCAAATTTATGCCTCCATATCTCAGTAAGTAATATTTTTTTTTTTATTAACACATCGGCCGTTTCCCACCAAGGCAGGGTGGCACGAAAAAGAAAAACTTTCATCATCATTCACTCCATCACTGTCTTGCCAGAGGCATGATTACACTACAGTTATAAAACTGCAACATTTAACATCCCTCCTTCAGAGTGCAGGCACTGTACTTCCCATCTCCAGGACTCAAGTCCGGCCTGCTGGTTTCCCTGAATCCCTTCATAAATGTTACTTTGCTTCCACTCCAACAGCACGTCAAGTATTAAAAACCATTTGTCTCCATTCACTCCTATCAAATACGCTCATGCATACTTGCTGGAAGTCCAAGCCCCTCGCACACAAAACCTCCTTTACCCCCTCCCTCCAACCTTTCCTAGGCCGACCCCTACCCCGCCTTCCCTCCACTACAGATTTATACACTCTCGAAGCCATTCTACTTCGTTCCATCTCTCTACATGTCCAAACCACCTAAACAACCCCTCCTCAGCCCTCTGGATAATAGTCTTGGTAATCCCGCACCTCCTCCTAATTTCCACACTACGAATTCGCTGCATTATATTCACACCACACATTGATCTCAGACATGACATCTCCATTGCCTCCAGCCTTCTCCTTGTTGCAACATTCACCACCCATGCTTCACACCCATATAAGAGTGTTGGTATAACTATACTCTCATACATTCCCCTCTTTGCTTCCACGGACAAAGTTCCACGGACATCAGTAAGTAATGATAGGAATATATTTTTGTTTGTTTCATTACCACCAGAAAAATTGTACTCCTTTATTTTATAAGTACAGTGGACCCCCGAGTTTCGTAAAAACTTCACTCCTGAAGTCTGCTCAGTGCATTACGAACAATTTACTCCCTTAAGGAAATTTCACGAGGTTGTCTATTTCAGACCCCCAAAATACACTTCCACAAGAACTTACAAAATTATACTTACATAATTGCACGATTTCGGGTATTCGTAACCGAGGGTCCACTGTACAGTGGTCCCCCGGCTAACGTTCACCCCGGAAATCGTACAAGTATGTAAGTATAATATTGTAAGGGCTCGTGGAAGTGTATTTTTGGGGGTCTGGAATAGATTAACCTACGTGACATTATTTCTTAAGGAAGTAAATTCGTTCGGTAATGGCACTTGAGCAGCATTCTGCAATGAATTTTGAACGTTAGCCGGGGGACCACTGTAATTTTTTTTAAATGCTAACACACAGCAATTTTAATTTTGGGTCTTCCAACAGTGAAATTAAAAAAAAAATATACCAAATGAAGCTTCCTCCTGGGTGTTGTGGAACAGTACACAACAATATCTAAGCATATCTTGCCTGTGAATTATTCAAAAGAAAAAAAAAAAAAATTTCTAACACACACTAGCTGTCTCCCACTAAGGCAGGGTGACACAAAAAAGAACACTTTTTCACCATTATTCACTCCATCACTCTTGCCAAAGGCATGCTGATACTACAGTTCAAATGCCCCTCCAAAATGCAATTATCCCCACCCCTTTTTCAGAAAGCAGGCACTGTAGTTCCCACCTCTAGGATCTGAGTCTGGCTAACTGGACTTCCATATCTATGTTAAAGTGGACAAGAATCCTTCCTCCATATGCCATGTGTGTCGTAAGAGGTGATTAAAATGCCAGGAGCAAGGAGGCTGGTAACCCCTTTTCCTGTATTAATTACTAAATGTAAAAAAAATACCTATATTCTATTAATTTTGAGTCAAAGAAAAAAATTTGCTCACAGACAGCACTTGTAAATATATACTATACAGAAAGTTGACCAACTGCTTACTATTACAGTACAGTGGTCCCTCGGTTTTCGCCGAAAATTCGTTCCAGAATGCTGCTCAAGTGCCATTACCGAACGAATTTACTTCCTTAAGAAATAATGTCACGTAGGTTAGTCTATTTCAGACCCCCAAAAATACAATTGCAACAGCCCTTACGAAAATACACTTACATAAATGTTCAAGTTTGGAGATGCACGAAAACCGAGGGACCACTGTATATTATTAATATTTTTTCCCACAGTGAATGATGTAAAAATTATATTTTAATTTCACCCTATAAGCTTAGACCAGTCTAGTACATGGTTGTACATTTCTGTTATGAGATTTCATTTTCATTAAAAATTGTAACATACAAATTTTCATTCTTATTATTATATTTAGGAGGAAACACTAAACCCACATGGGTCATACAATATCTAAGGTAATGGGAAGATAAGCACAGTTCCTTGTATCAAGTGCCACTCACCAGCATCAAAGCATCTCTGTTGAGGGGATAAAAATTTACTTGTCAATCGTAATGATGAGCAGCAGCTTACATAAAAACAATTCTTTGGTAATCTTACCATCACGGAAATAGAAAAAAAGATGATGAAGGCAATACAAGCACTGCTACATCTGCTAAATCATTAAGTTAAAGGCAAAAGAAATTAACTTTTCAATCAAGAGCAAAATACAGTACGTATCTGTCATACCATCAATGTAGTGACCACTTAGTATACCTGGAGGGGGTTTCGGGGGTCAACACCCCTACGGCCTGGTCCATGACCAGGCCTCGTGGTAGATCAGGGCCTGATCAACCAGGCTGTTACTGCTGGCCACACACACACCAACTTACGAACTACAGCCCGGCTGGTCAGGTACTGACTTTAGGTGCCTGTCCAGTGCCTTCTTGACAGCCAGGTAATCCCCCTTATGTATGCTGAGAGGCAGTTAAATAGTCTTGGGCCCCCCAACACTTATTGTGTAGTCTCTTAGTGTATTTGTGGTGCCACTGCTCTTCATAAGGGGAATGTTGCATTTCTTGCCAAATCTCCCAAAATCTCCCAATTACCTAAATCTTAAAACCTCTAAATAAGATGCCCAAAGTTCATACATTACTTAATGCTACATGGTAGTATAAATACCTGCCCAAAACAATACTGCCTTACACCCAATTGTAGCATTCTCATACTGTAAACTACTTTCAACAACGCACAATGTTATACATACTGTATACCCATAATATACAGTGGACCCCCGGATTTCGTCATTAATTCGTTCCAGAATGCTGATAGAGTGCCGTTACCGAACGAATTTGTTCCCATAAGGACGAATGTAAATTAGATTAGTCCGTTTCAGACGCCCAAAAATACACTAACAAAAGCACTTACAAAAATACACTTACATAATTGTTCGAGTTGGGAGCTGTATGAAATCCGGGGGTCCACTGCAATTTAAATATTTAATATTGATATAAACAACCTGCAAAATACTTTCAACTTGTCCCAATGTAATATCCCCAGATTGTTAATTTGAGTAAACTTACTGTCTGCTGTAAATAAAAACAGATGTATACAACTTAAACAAACTATGATCAATTTCTCTAGTATTAAGTACAGTGGTACCCCGGTTTACGATATTTTTTCATTCCAGAATGCTGTTCAAGTGCCATTACCAAACGAATTTATCTCCTTAAGAAATGTTGTAAAATAGACTAGTCCTTTTAGACCCCCAAAATTACACTTACAAAAGCATTTAAAAAAATAAACTTACATAAAAGGGTGAGTTTGGGGACCATCGTAAACCGGGGTACCACTGTAGTCTGTAAGCCATTAAATTTAGTCTGCCCATAATGCCATGGCATGATAGTGGCTCTCTTTGCACTGCAACTCATTATTGTAATTACACAATCTCAATGTAAACTTGCAATGAAATAAAATTTGTATTTGTAGGGAGTGATTTTCATGTGCAGATTTGGGACTAGTTCCTGATCGAAAACAGTGGATGAGGTTGAGAAGTTGTTGATGGTGTGGATCAATGAAAAACATATAGCGGGTGATAGTATTTCCACGGCGATAATTTGTGAAAAGGCAAGGAAGTTGCACGCAGATCTTGTCAAGACAATGCCTGCAACCAGTGGTGAGGCAAGTGATTTTAAAGCCAGCAAAGGCTGGTTTGAGAGGTTTAAGATATGTAGTGGCATACACAGAGTTGTGAGGCATGGTGAGGCAGCCAGCTCAGACAAACGTGCAGCTGAAAAATTTCTGAGTGAATTTAAGGGGTTCGTAGACGCTGAAAAATTCAAACCCCAACAAGTGTTTAATTGTGATGAAACAGGCCTGTTTTGGAAGAAAACCCCAACAGGACCTTCATTACTCAGGAGGAAAAGGCACAGCCAGGACACAAGCCTATGAAAGACAGGCTAACTCTTATGATGTGTGTCAATGCCAGTGGTTATTTTAAAGTGAAGCCTTTACTGGTGTATCACTCAGAAAATCCCAGAGCCTTCAAGAAACATAATGTTAACAAGAATAATTTGTGTGTGCATTGGAAGGCTAACACCAAGGCATGGGTCACTACGGACATTTTCAAGGAATGGTTGACTGGAGTGTTTGGCCCTAGTGTGAAAAAATACCTGAAGGAAAAGAAATTGGGACTGAAGTGCCTCCTGTTACTGGACAATGCTCCTGCTCATCCTCACAACTTGGAAGAGTTGTTGTCTGAGGAGTTCAATTTCATCAGAGTGAAGTTCTTGCCTCCTAACACCACTCCTCTCATCCAGCCCATGGACCAGCAGGTCATTCCAAACTTCAAGAAACTGTACACAAAAGCAGTGTTTCAGAAGTGCTTTGATGTGACCTCAGACACTGAATTGACCCTAAGAGAGTTCTGGAAAGAACACTTCAATATCGTGCATTGCATAGGCCTTATAGGTAAGGCTTGGGAGGGAGTGACTTCAAGGACTTTGAACTCTGCTTGGAGACCACTGTAGCCGGATTGTGTTGAAAAAGAGGGATTTTGAAGGATTTGAGGCTGACCCTGACGACCCTGTGCCTGTTGTGGAACATGTTGTGGAAGATATTGTGGCATTGGGGAACAGCCTGGGGTTGGAGGTGAGTGGTGAGGATGTCGAAGAGTTGGTGGAGGAGCACAGGGTAGAGCTAACAACTGAAGAGCTGCAAGAGCTTCATCTGGAACAGCAACAGACCACAGCTGAGGTTATTGCTTCACAGGAGGAGGAAGAGAGAGAGAAGGAGGTGCCATCTTCAGTGCTTAAGAAGATGTGTACAAAGTGGAATGAGTTGCAGACATTTGTTGAAAAACACCACCCTGAGCAAGCTGAAATGAGCCATCTGTGCAACCACTTCAGTGACAGAGCCATGTTGTACTTCAGAAAAGTATTAAAGAGTCGCCAGAAACAGAGGACTGTGGATAGTTATTTCACAAGGCAGGGATCCAGTGACTCTCAAGCTGGTCCTTGTGGGATTAAAAGACCAAGAAGGGAAGTAACCCCAGAGAGGGACTTGTTACCTGAAGTCCTTTTGGAGGGGGATTCCCCTTCCAACCACTAACACCCTGCCCCTGTCATCCTCCCTATCTTCCAGATGCCTGCAACTCTTCAATAAATTAAGTAAATGTATAGTATACAGTGGTACCCCGGTTTACGATATTTTTTCGTTCCAGAATGCTATTCAAGTGCCATTACCAAACGAATTTATCCCCATACGGAATAATGTAAAATAGACTAGACTTTTTAAACCCCCAAAAATACACTTACAAAAGCATTTAAAGGGCGAGTTTGGAGACCATCATAAACCGGGGTACAACTGTATATATATTGTTTTTTATTATTTTGAATGTTAATATTTTTGGGTGGAATGGATTAATTGTATTTACATTATTTCTTATGGGAAATAAGGTTTCGAATTACGAAAGTTTCGTGTTAAGAAATAGCTCCTGGAACGATTAATTACATTAGTCGAGGGACCACTGTACTTGTATGTGCCGTGAAAGTTGTCTATATTCTCCAGATCTGCAATTTCGCCTTGAAAAGGGCCGTTAGTGTACAGCAATATTCCAGCCCAGAGAGAACAAGCGATTTGAAGAGAATCATGGGCTTAGCATCTCTAGTTTTGAAGGTTCTCATTATCCATCCTACTGTGGAAACGTTTTGCTACACAGTGGCTTCCTCAGTCCAACAGAGAAGAATGGTGGAAGATCAGAAGGAGTTTGAAGTAATCAGTCCCTCAGCCTGAGTCGATGTCATCAGTTCATCAATCTTGATGGACTGATTACAGAAGGAGCTATTGGACAAAGAACACTAAATTCCTTTAGGCTGCTTTGTTAAATGCAATACTCACAAGATCTAGAATGCTAGGCTTGATAGGATTTTCTGCAATGATTTTGTGAGAGAAAAGTGGATTTTAAATGGGGATTAGGTTTGTTCAGACAGCCTGGGAGATCATTAGCGAGTTTCAGCCAGTGCTTCCATCTAGCGGGCTGAGGCAAACCCCCTAGTTCTGGGCTGTCTGATGTGCTTTAGTTGCTACTCCTGGTAGTAGTAACCTTACCTGGTGTGGAGTGGAACTGGGAGAGTCACTTCACCACCTGATCAGCTCTGCTGCTGGCCTGGTCAGCCCGTACAGACGCTGAGATTTAGAGGAGCAAGATGTACGTCTATCTGACTTAGCTACTTTTGTCTACTCATCCGCTTCTACGTCTTCTTACTTACCGCGACCAAGTGGCATAGGAGAATCCCTAACATCTGCCCAGGATAACCTTCCACCATCTCGTCAACACCTGAGACCTATCCTGGGCCTTATATTCTCCTACTCTACATCCTGCCAGAACCACAATGGCCTCTTTTTTTTTTTTATCTATTTTAAGTAAAACTCAGAAAAATCTTCTTTTATTCCTTACCCAAGAGTCTTTATTTTTTATTTATTTATTTTTCCATTATTTTTTTGTTCAGGTGGAAGGCGTTCCCCTGACAGTTTGAGCTTTGCCTACAATCACTAAACATGACTTTCAATAATTCATAATTTAGTTCTCAATTACATGAATCCAATCATTATTTAGCTCTGTGAGCTTAGCAGCAAAGAATGTCACACCTTTCTCAACCAAATTTCTATATTGACCATCACCCTTTATTTTGACTGGCAAAAGCAAAGTACTTCGGAAAACTTTTATATAAGCAAAGGAAATTTTTCCTGCTAGTAATATTTGCATTTTCCTCTCAAATATCTCTCGACAAATATAATATTTTTATTCATCCTATATCTAATATTTTTCTAATTAGTGTTTCATGAAGATCTATTACAGAATACCAACACCCATAGGCAAGCACTATACCAGACCTCAAAAGCCTTGGACCAAGAGCCCCTTGATAAGCATCAAGACCTCTCTCTCTTGAAGGGTCTATATCAAAAGATTCTGATATTTCAATATATGCAATCTTCCCTGCATTTTTCTTGTTAAATTTTTGTGACTAGTAAGTTTGATATACCCGCACTGCACAAGACTTGACCGATGTGAAGCCAAAGAGCCTAACAATAGGTCTGTGCTCTCCAGAAATTTTACAGTTTTGCAACAGCTTTGTCTGTGAGACACCTTACAATCAATATTCTTTACCATATTTTATTAAATTCCAGCACATTTGTCTGTCACTTTAATCTTCTAATGAGAGTTTCTTCCAAAATTCAGAGTAGATAGCTTAATTCTTTGCACATTTTTTAAAACTAAGGGTATGCCAAAAGTAGCATTATCGGCAGGTACTGGCTAATTTTGATGGCATCAATAAAGGCTTAAAACCAAGTATCACCAATTTGATGGTATCAGTACCAATGTTGGTGAGTATTAGCTAATTTTGATGATGCCAATATCAGTTTAAAACTGAAAATGGGTATTGTCAAAAAAATGAGGTATGGTCCCATCCCTATTTCAAACCAATAGTGATATGCTGTCTGGTCCTATTGTTTTCAGGTATGTAAACATCCATGAGTAGCTCTTCTTTACTTTTACTCTGGTTATAATACAGGGCTACAAGTCAACTGACAAATATGGGTTTAAGTGTGATTTATTTAAAGCATCTTCTGTGAATAACCTCTGATACTTAGGACTTACTACCTCAAACACTACCTTTGATTCAGCAAGTTTGGGTAGAGAGCTTAGTTAACTTCAACTATATGTTATGACATCCTGCCAAGACAAACATCCAAGAAGTGTACTGATACATATAAATGGCAAGATTTATTAGGAAATTTTTTCCACTTATACCATACATAATTTTCAGTTCCAGCATTACATGCTTCACTATACCTGTAAACAAAATTCAATGTTAAAATAAACAATACAGAGAAAACAAATTAAAACTGAAAGGATGAAAGGAGAATTATGAACTCACTTTAGTGACAAGACAAGCTTTTCATTTCGGTCAGACCAGCGGAGGAGGAATGTTCCATCCGGAGATAATCCCAAATGAACGGTAGCATCATCGCGTGTCATCCTCTCGGCCCACCAGGGATTTTCTTGCATTTCGAGATTCCCATAGCCAGGAAACTACCAGTATGTGATAGACACAAATAGTTATTTTTTTAAATAACTGCCATATCTAAATCAAGAATAAATTGTATCCAATTGCAAAATTGAAGCTATATTAAAATAAAATAACCTTGGTTCAAGGACAGTTGTGGCAAACATGGCACAAAATTAAAAAAAAAAAATTCTAATACTGAAGAGGAGGAAAACGAGAAGTAGTAACTGTCTATTAATGTTTATGTCGTCTCTGGGTTCAGAGAGAATACTAGAGGCTTTGTTTTTGCAGAAGTGGATGATGTGCACAGAAAGTTTGAGGATGGAGAATGCTTTTTCAATATACATTTGTTCATCCAGTAACATTTCACTATTGCATATCTGGAGGGCATGTAATAAAATGCCTATACAGCCTCTCTTCACTTAACGACAGAAATCCGTTCCTGATAATTATTCCTCTTCAAGTTTTAAGATAGGGAGAAATTAATGATTGAGTTTGTCTCTCAAGTTGAAGAGTGTGGGTACAACCACCAAGGTGTCATCAACATAGCCAAGAGACATAGCAGGGAATATTCTTAAATTGATATTTTTCTTGGTTACGACCACACTAAGTGGTGGATCCCAATGGTATACATGTACTAATTTCTGCCAATACAGGTCTTCTTCAGATGAGAATAATTAAAACTGACACAGTTTAACAAGATCAAGGATGTCACGTGTGTGGGGAGAGGAAAGTCAAAAGTTTGTGTAGTTGAAATTCCTGATAAATGATATTACTGTATACCTACACATTTCAATATTACAGTAGGGCCCTGCTTTACGACATTTTGCCTTAAGGCATTCTGCTAATACAGACATTTCAAATGACCAAAACTTGCTATACGGCTCCCCCCCCTGACGCAGGTGGCGGGTTCGGTGCAGTGACCATCACTGTGCCGAACCAGGTTTGTGTACATTCTCTGTGAGCACCTGCGTCTCTCCATTATGTCTGGAAACTTTCCAAAATTTCAAGTGTTTTAAAATTATTTCATGTTTTATATATTACTCTGATAATTATACTTATGTGTACCTGTACCTAAATAAACTTACACACTGTGCTGGCATGCAGGTACACATTAAAATCACTAAGTCTTATTAGTCTTGAGGACACCATATCAATAACAATAATAATAATATGCAATAATAATCACTCTGAGGTGCATTAAATGTCGTATATTACATTAATATAAACATTTTCATTAATCCATCTATTATATTTTTTCAAAATTATATAATAAACATGCTATGTAACATATAAACATGATAAATACATCCCAAAGTAGAATAAATTAACATAAATATGAGATGTTAGGTGTAGATGAATGAGTATGAACCAAAACCAGATGCGTTCATCTGTTTGTTTACACACTACGTGTCTTTTCGTCTCTCATTTACGTACTCATTTTCTAGTTTATTCGTTTTACCTCATTTACTCACCTCTCACCCTACATTAAGACTACAAATATTTTAAGGTAGGGCGCTTTAACCCTTTGGGGGTCGGTGCCGTACTAGTACGTTTTACGAGCAGGGGTTGGTGCCGTACTAGTACGCCCAAATTCTAGTGGCCTCAATTTAAGCAGAAAACGTCTGGTAGGCATACATATGAAAGAATGGGTCTATGTGGTCAGTGTGCGCAGTATAAAAAAAATCCTGCAGTACACACTGCATAATGAGAGAAAAAAAACTCTGACCGTTTTTTTCGATTAAAACAGCGAGTTTGCAGTTGATTTTCGTATGGTTTTTATTGATGTATTCTCGTTTTCTTGGTCTCATTTGATAGAATGGAAGATATATTACAGAAATAGAGATGATTTTGATTGGTATGACAATGACAAGTACCTTGAAATTGAGCTCAAAGTAGCGAAAATGTTTGATTTTTGACGATGTTCAAGAGTAAACAAATCACACCATGCCTCCAATACACATCAACTGGCGAGTCTTATATTCATGCACAAGTGCTCTGATATTATTTATACCATTTTTACAATGATGCAGTTGTATACATAACAGTAAATCTTCTATTTTTTGTGAGAATAAGAATTCAAAATAAAAAGCAAAAGTAATGGAACAGGGGCCTGGAGACGTGACTAATGAACAGAGAACATGTTATTTTAGTGCCAGGAATGTCTGCCTTGTTTACTCTGGACCCTATTTTGAAATTGGCATCGTTTGAAATTTGTGTGAAATTGAAAAATTGCCATTTTCTGACCACTATTTTGGGCAGATGAAATTGGTAAATAGGCTGTTTCTTGTACTCAATCGATAGAAGAAAAAGAGTTCTAGCGAAATAGCTATAATTGTGGGAGACTGAAACATTGGAATTTGTTGAAAATAGGGTTCAAAGTGGGCAAAATCGCCGATGCGTAAGTGTCATGGCTACCGCTAACTTCGCGAAAGCATAATTCCGTTAGTTTTCGATCAAATTTCATAATTTTGGTGGCGTTATGATCGGAAAAAGATTCTCTATCATTTCATAAGAAAAAATTAATTTTTTTTTTTCCAAAAAATTTTCGACCCCAGGAACACTTTCCTGAGAAGGCCTGTCGACCCCCAAAGGGTTAAATGTCATAGTATATTACGTGTGGGTGAGGTATCCTGGCTGGCTACCATACCTCCTACACCTGACTTCCTACAAATAACTACTACTCACCTCTCACCCTACTTTAAGACTACAAATATTTTAAGGTAAGAAATGAGTGTACTGTGTGTGTATTTTGCTTTTTATTGTTTTTAATGCCTAGTTATATTGCTAACTTAATACAGTGGAACCTCAGTTTTCATCATTAATTCGTTCCAGAAAGTCTGATGAAAACAAAAGCAATACATGTATTTCCCTTAAGAAATAATGTATAAATCCAATTACTCCATTCCAGACACCCAAAATATTAAGAAAAAATACATTTTATAGAGAATAACTATAGTTTTACATACAGAAAACAATGAGAAATAAATGTAAATGACTAATGAAATGGATAAATGACCATTTAATATCACTTTTACCTTTATTGAAGACTCTTGTTGGTGTATGGAAGACGCGAGAAGGGGAGAGGGAGGAGGAGAGTTATTGGTTGGAAGGGGAATCCCCTTCCATAAGGACTTCAGGTATCAAGTCCCTATCCGGGGTTACTTCCCTTCTTTGTCTTTTACTGGCACTGGACCCCTGTCGCACAAAAAATCTGTTCAGAGAGGTTTGTTTCTGGCATCTCTTCAATATTTGCCTAAAATGGGACAAGGCATTGTCATTGAACATGTTGCAGACATGGCTTGCAACAGCTTTGTTAGGGTGATATTTCTCCACAAAACTTTGCAACTCACTCCACTTTGCACACATGTCCTTAGCCCTTTCAGGGTCCGTGCCATAGTTCTATGGCTTTGAGTTGAGGGTCCAAACCGTAGTTCTACGCCATGAGCTCAGCTCACTCAGATAAGCTGTGAGCGGTAAAATTGGGCCTAGATATGAGAGAATACATCTATGTGGTAAGTGTGCACCACATAAAACAAATCCTGCAGCACACAGTGCTTAATGAGAGAAAAAAATGAGACCGTAATTTTTTATTAAAACAGTGACTTTGCAGTGTTTTTTCGTATGCTTTTTATAGTTGTATTTGCGATTTCTTGGTCTCCTTTGATAGAATGGAAGATATATTACAGACATAGAGATGATTTTGATTGGTTTTAGTACTGGAAATGGCTTGAAACTGAGCTCAAAGTAGCGGAAATGTTAAACTTTTGCCGATGTTCAAGAGTAAACAAATGACCTCACACATCTAATATGCGCTAGCTGGTGGGTCTAATATACATTCACAAATGTGGTGATATTATTTATACAATTATTACAATAGTGCATAACAGTAAATCTTCCATTTTTTGGTTTGAATAAAAATTCATTATGTGAATAAAAAATCAAAATGGAATTCATTTGTAAAGACTGAAAACATAACTAATGAACAGAGGAAATGTTAGTTTAGTGCCAGGAATGCCTGCATTGTTTATTCTGCACCCTATTTTGAAATTGGAATATTTTGAACTTTGAGTTAAATTGGCTAAATTACCAATTTCCAATAACTATTTTGTAGTTGAAACAGTTGACTGGGCGATTTCTTGTGCTCAATCGATAGAATAAAAGTAATACTAGCGAAATAGTTAAGAATTTGGTCAACTGGAATAATGTAATTGGCCTAAAATGGGAGTCAAAGTTGGCAAAATCACCGATGCGTAAATATCGCTGGCACATCAAAATTTGCAAGAGCATAATTTCGTCAATTTTCCATCAAATTTCGTACTTTTTGGTTTATTACCTTCAGAAAAAGATTCTCTACCATTTCATAAAAAATAAGAATTTTTTTTTGAAAATTCTTGGACCCTGGTGCATACTTTGAAATTTGGCCTCTGGACCCTGAAAGGGTTAATCAATGAAGGCACATTCCCCCCTCTCTCTTCCTCCTCTGAAGCAATTTCCTCAGCTGCGGTCTGTTGCTGTTCCAGTTGAAGGTCTTGCAGCTCTTCAGTGGTTAGCTCTTCCCTGTGGTCATCCACCAACTCTTCCACTTTCATACTTTCCTACGAGTTCTTTCTTGAATTCTATTGTGTTTCTCGCCTTCTTTATCAAAGAGCTGGCACTCGGAACTTTGTTTGGCCCCATGGTGTCTTATTTAGCAGTTGTGCTCAACAAACAAGCACAAAAAACAATGGATTATTATGAAATGTTTCGGATGAACACGCAAGATGATGCTCACTTGACGAAAAACAAAGCCAGACTTACTCAGAACATGTGGGATGCTTTGTGTGGGTGCGGGCAGGTGGACATGTTTGCTACAGTGGACCGACGAAAACTGAGGTGATGAACGAAAACTGGGACAAAATTTTGACGAAAAAAGTCGTCGAAAATGAATTCGACAAAAACCAGGGCAAACAAAAACTGAGCTTCCACCGTATATGTTAGTGTAAACTTGTTATCTGATATTTATATGCATTTAACCCCTAAACGGTCCAAACGTATATAGTATATGTTCTCTCGCCCAGTGCCCCGAATATTTTGTAAAAAAAAAAAAAAAAAAAAAAAAAAAAAAAATAGAAATAAAGAGCGCATTTTTATAAGTGTTACAGGATAACAAAAATAAATTTAGGGTCAGTACTTACCGAAATATGAGGCTGCGAAGTTGGTACTTGGCGATCACCTGACGGCAACATGGAGCGCAGCTGCTGCTTGCAGAAATTCTACATATTTACTGTTTTTTTCCATTTTTTTTTAATTTTCTTGGTTTTTATGGTATGATAATTGTTTTATAGTAAATCTTTTGACTTCATTGCCAATTGTTGTTTATACACAAATATTATATACAAAATTATTATCATACTGTCACAAACACACATGTACACACTGATAGGCAATTTTGCACACCTGGCTGAATCACATTCTATTATCAACAAGTACAGTGGTACCTCGACTTACGTTGTTATCATCTTACGTTATATTCGATATCCGTTACTTATAACGTAAGAAATTTGAATGCGACATCCGTTGATTGATTCGTCTTACGCCTTTCGTACCGGACCTGTCCGCTTGGAGCCCAGCTGAGCGCGCACTCCAGGGAGCGTCAGTGTGCTATTGTTTACAAGCGAGAGCGACCACCCACCCACACCCACGCATTCATACCAGTATATTGTCATTATTCCACTGTTTTTAGTGCTTGCAACTGCTAAATAAGCTACCATGGGTCCAAGGAAAGATCCTAGTGCTAAGCCTGTGGCAAAGAGGAACAGAAATATATGTACGATAGAAGTGAAGAAGGAGATAATAGAAAAATATGAAAGTGGAGTGCGTATCAGTGAGCTGGCCAGGCTGTATGGTAAACCCTATTCTACCATCTCTACCATTGTGGATAAGAAATATTTAAGTAAAATCAAGGAAGCTGTTGTTGCAAAAGGTGCATCTGTGATCACAAAACACAGACCACAAGTGCTGGAAAATGTGGAAAGGTTGTTGTTGGTGTGGATCAACGAGAAACAGTTAGCAGGAGATACTGTTTCGGAGGGAATAATATGTGAAAAGCAAGGCAGTTGCATGATGATCTCCTTAAGAAAATGCCTGCAACGAGTGAAGTGAGCGAATTTAAAGCCAGCAGAGGCTGGTTTCAAAAATTTAAGAAGCGTACTGGCATACATAGTGTTGTGAGGCATGGTGAGGGAGCCAGTTGTGACAAAAGTGCGGCTGAAAAATATGTGCCTGAATTCCAGGAGTACATAGAGGCTGAACAATTCCTCCCCCAACAAGTGTTTAATTGTGATGAAACAGGCCTGTTTTGGAAGAAAATGCCCAACAGGACCTACATTACTCAGGAGGAAAAGGCACAGCCAGGACATAAGCCTATGAAAGACAGGCTAACTTTGATGCTTTGTGCCAATGCCAGTGGTGATTGCAAAGTGAAGCCTTTACTAGTGTATCTTTTTGAAAATCCCAGTGTTTGGCAGATGCGGTGTCAGCAAGTCTAACTTGTGTGTGATGTGGAAGTCTAACAAAAAGGCTTGGGTCACAAAGGACATTTTCTTAGATTGGTTCAATGAAGTGTTTGGCCCAAGTGTGAAGAAATATCTATTGGACAATAATTTGCCACTTAAGTGCCTCCTGATAATGGACAATGCTCCTTGTCATCCTCCAAACTTGGTAGAGAAAATTGTGGAGGAGTTTAAATTCATCAAAGTGAAGTTCTTGCCCCCTAATACCACTCCTCTCCTCCAGCCCATGGACCAGCAGGTCATTTCCAACTTTAAAAACTCTATACCAAAGCAATGTTTCAAAAGTGCTTTGATGTGACCACAGACATGAACATAACCCTAAGAGAATTTTGGAAAAACATTTCCATATGCTGCATTGTGTACACCTTATAGGTAAGGCTTGGGAGGAGTGACTACCAGGACTTTGAACTCTGCCTGGAGAAAATTGTGGCCAGACTGTGTCCTAGAGAGGGATTTTGAAGGTTTTGGGGCTGAGCCTCAGAACCCTGAGCCTGAGCCTGAGCCTGTTTTGGAAGAAATTGTGGAATTGGGCAAGTCTTTGGGGTTAGAGGTGAGTGGTGAGGATGTGGAACAGTTGGTGGAGGAGCACAAGGAAGAGCTAACCACTGAAGATCTGCAAGAGCTTCAACAGCAACTGGAACAAGAAAGCAGAGGTCAGGACAATGGTTCAGAGGAGGAGGAGGAGGTGGAACAAAAATGGAAGAATGTGCCTTCTTCAAGGATTAAGGACATTTGTGGAATGTGGAGCAAGGTCAAGCATTTATGGATGAATATCACCCTAACCATGCTGTTGCAGGCCGTGCTGGCAACCTGTACAATGACACTGTGGTGTCCCACTTCAGGGATGTTTTAAAGAATCGCCAGACACAGAGCTCCTGGACAAATTTGTTGTTAGAAAGAGGTCCAGTGACTCTCAAGCTGGTCCTAGTGGCATTCAAAGAAAAGGCCAGTAACCCCAGAAAAGGACTTGGTACCTGCAGTGTTAATGGAAGGGATTCCCTTCCAAACACTAGCATACTACTCCACCTTCCCCTCCTCACGTCCCTCCACACATCAACAACTCTTCAATAAATGTAAGTGACATGTTATTGTACAATATTTGCATGTGTATTTATGTATTCTTTATTAAATTATTTATTATTTAATGTCCAAAAGTTCTAAAAATATTTTATTTAACTACTTTTGGAAGTCTTGGACGGATTAAATTTATTTCCATTATTTCTTATGGGGAAAATTGATTCGTGTTACGATTGTTTCGTCTTAAGAAATGCCCTCTCGACGGATTAAAATCGTAAGTCGAGGTACCACTGTATATACATGTCCCACTTATGTTTCTAGAATTCCACAATTGTATGATACTCCATGAAGCATGGATTCATACAGAGTGCCACCCCACACTGGTGACATATGAACTGTGTGTCCTTCCGCTGTTGGGGTCATTTTGTGGTGGTAGCACACACACAACACACTTTTTCTGGGAAAACTTCTTCTTAGGGGTAGGTGGTATTGGTACGAGGTAGTGACAGGTAGTGGTTGTGGTTGGGGGACAAGTCGCTGTTGAGGGTCAGGTACAGGTGTGGTACCATACTTTTTTGCTATCTGTTTTACGAAATTCAGGGAGAATTCTGCAAAATGTTGTCATTTTTCAGTCTTTATTTCGTACATATTGAATGCATTGAGCACTGCAATGTCTACAAGGTGGAAAAACACCAATTGTGACTCCTACACACACAGTCAACAAACCCTATCATCATGCCACACTTGTCAACTAGTCGCATATTGTTCATATAGTCAACGACAACAGCTGGCTTGACGATACGTTCATTGGAGTCCCGGTTCACTTTGTCTGTTTGTACCATCTCATTTCTGTGGATGGTTGACAGAAATGTCACGTCCCGTTTCTCATGCCACGTCAGTGCCATGATGTCATTGGCATGAAACGCTTGCACTGCACTTTCAACACTGCCTCCACTGAACCTTGGCATATGTTTTCTATTCCTTCTCACTGTTCCACATGTACAGTGGTACCCCAAGTTTCGTACTGCTCCCAACTCGAACAATTATGTAAGTGTATTATTGTAAGTGCTTTTGTAAGTGTATTTTTGGGGGTCTGAAATGGACTAATTTAATTTACATTATTCCTTATGGGAACAAATTCGTTTGGTAACAGCACTCGAACAGCCTTCTGGAACGAATAAAGTATGAAACTTGGGGTACCACTGTATCAGTATTGTTCACACGTAGGAAATCTGCTTGTATACCAGTTGTCTTGTGTACAATGTATAGCCCTTGCCAAGGTATGGTTCCATCATCCTGCAAACAACATCATCAGAAATGCCCAACATGCACCTGGTATCGTTGATTGTGTTTTTCCCGGTGTATACAATTACATCCAACACAAGACCACTCTCACAGTCACACATAACAAGTTTTATACCAAAGCGATTACGTTTGATCGGTATATATTTTCTTGAATGACAGGGCATCCTGTGAACAGAATCAAGGACTCATCAACAACAGTGTTCTTGAAGGGATAAAAGTATGCACTGAATTTCTGCTTCATATACATAAACACTTCCCAGATTTTGTATAGGTCATTTCTGTTGGGCATATTCCTGTCTGAGAAGTGCAACATTCGTAGCAACAGAGTGAATCTGTTGCAGGAAGGAGGTCACAGAAGACAGGAGTACTGATAAAGTAGTCTGCGGCAATGTAGTTACGTATATTGTTCTTATAGGTATGTGGCATAAGCATGACAGTGGCAAGGAATAAATACATTTCAGCCACTGTTGTATCTTTCCACCTGAGCAGCCGTGACGATTCTCCAACCTCTGCTGTGTTGTCCATGATGCAATGGTAATTACTGTTCATCTGGGTCACTATCAAGTTCATTATAGGCTCGCAAAGTATAAATGGAAAAGTCTAACTCTGCAGACTCATTCGTTATGAGACATTCTGGCAGGATGCCACTTCCACTTGCATCAAAATCAAAAGGCTGTGGCATGAATATACTTTGTGTCCAGTTCCACTCACAGTCACATGGTGCAGGTGGACCTGTTGCATGGGCGTGGGGAAGCACGAGGAGGATGGGAGGGAGGCAGCACATGGCTGAGGGGTGCCAGCCAGTCCTCTGTCTGTCCACCCACCGCTCCATGTGCTCCAGGCACCATGCCACCCACCACTACTTCCTCCATCTTCGCATATTCACCTTCATGATCACTATCACTATCAGTGGCCGGGGTTTTGGATCGTGACAACCCACGACCCTTGGGGACTGCATATGGCACACTGCCTGAACGTAGGTGATGACGCCTATAAGTACACTTCACTGGTGAATAATGAAAATCACTGTCACTAGATGAATCCTTGAATGGCATAAAATCAATCTCATCATCACTTACATCACTATCACTAAAACACCGGGAAAATGATAGTTTCCTCTTGCATAGTTGCCTATGGGTAACACTCGCCACTCCAGAGTAGCTTGGCCCAAGGTCTTGTGTGACCACACTG
>WNWK01020301.1:0-36123 GCA_009830355.1 Cherax destructor | reverse complement strand
TCCACTCCACTACTGCAGCTGAGACACTGACTCCACTCTCACTACTGCAGCTGAGACACTCTGACTCCACTCTCACTACTGCAGCTGAGACACTCTGATTCCACTCTCACTACTGCAGCTGAGACACTCTGACTCCACTCTCACTACTGCAGCTGAGACACTCTGACTCCACTCTCACTACTGCAGCTGAGACACTCTGATTCCACTCTCACTACTGCAGCTGAGGCACTCTGATTCCTTTCTCACTACTGCTGCTGAGACACTCTGATTCCACTCTCACTACTGCAGCTGAGACACTGACTCCACTCTCACTACTGCAGCTGAGACACTCTGACTCCACTCTCACTACTGCAGCTGAGGCACTCTGATTCCACTCTCACTACTGCAGCTGAGGCACTCTGATTCCACTCTCACTACTGCAGCTGAGGCACTCTGATTCCACTCTCACTACTGCAGCTGAGGCACTCTGATTCCACTCTCACTTTTTTTTTTTTTTTTTTTTTTTTTTTTTTTTTTTTTTTTTTTTTTTTTTTTTTTTTTTTTTTTTTTTTCTCACTACTGCAGCTGAGACACTCTGATTCCACTCTCACTACTGCAGCTGAGACACTCTGATTCCACTCTCACTACTGCAGCTGAGACACTGACTCCACTCTCACTACTGCAGCTGAGACAATGACTCCACTCTCACTACTGCAGCTGAGGCACTCTGATTCCACTCTCACTACTGCAGCTGAGACACTGACTCCACTCTCACTACTGCAGCTGAGGCACTCTGATTCCACTCTCACTACTGCAGCTGAGGCACTCTGATTCCACTCTCACTACTGCAGCTGAGACACTCTGATTCCACTCTCACTACTGCAGCTGAGACACTGACTCCACTCTCACTACTGCAGCTGAGACACTGACTCCACTCTCACTACTGCAGCTGAGGCACTCTGATTCCACTCTCACTACTGCAGCTGAGACACTGACTCCACTCTCACTACTGCAGCTGAGGCACTCTGATTCCACTCTCACTACTGCAGCTGAGGCACTCTGATTCCACTCTCACTACTGCAGCTGAGACACTCTGACTCCACTCTCACACTAGCTGCACTGAGTCCTGCAGCTGACACTCTGACTCCACTCTCACTACTGCAGCTGAGACACTCTGACTCCACTCTCACTACTGCAGCTGAGACACTCTGACTCCACTCTCACTACTGCAGCTGAGACACTCTGACTCCACTCTCACTACTACAGCTGAGGCACTCTGACTCCACTCTCACTACTGCAGCTGAGGCACTCTGACTCCACTCTCACTACTGCAGCTGAGGCACTCTGACTCCACTCTCACTACTGCAGCTGAGACACTCTGACTCCACTCTCACTACTGCAGCTGAGACACTCTGACTCCACTCTCACTACTGCAGCTGAGACACTCTGACTCCACTCTCACTACTGCAGCTGAGGCACTCTGACTCCACTCTCACTACTCAGCTGAGGCACTCTGACTCCACTCTCACTACTGCAGCTGAGGCACTCTGACTCCACTCTCACTACTGCAGCTGAGACACTCTGACTCCACTCTCACTACTGCAGCTGAGACACTGACTCCACTCTCACTACTGCTGCTGAGACACTCTGACTCCACTCTCACTACTGCAGCTGAGACACTCTGACTCCACTCTCACTACTGCAGCTGAGACACTCTGACTCCACTCTCACTACTGCAGCTGAGACACTGACTCCACTCTCACTACTGCAGCTGAGACACTCTGACTCACTCACTACTGCAGCTGAGACACTGACTCCACTCTCACTACTGCTGCTGAGACACTCGACTCCACTCTCACTACTGCAGCTGAGACACTCTGATCCACTCTCACTACTGCAGCTGAGACACTCTGACTCCACTCTCACTACTGCTGCTGAGACACTCTGACTCCACTCTCACTACTGCGCTGAGACACTCTGACTCCACTCTCACTACTGCAGCTGAGACACTTGACTCACTCTCACTACTGCAGCTGAGACACTGACTCCACTCTCACTACTGCTGCTGAGACACTCTGACTCCACTCTCACTACTGCAGCTGAGGCATTCTGACTCCACTCTCACTACTGCAGCTGAGGCACTCTGACTCCACTCTCACTACTGCAGCTGAAACACTCTGACTCCACTCTCACTACTGCAGCTGAGACACTGACTCCACTCTCACTACTGCAGCTGAGACACTCTGACTCCACTCTCACTACTGCTGCTGAGACACTCTGACTCCACTCTCACTACTGCGCTGAGACACTCTGACTCCACTCACTACTGCAGCTGAGACACTCTGACTCCACTCTCACTACTGCTGCTGAGGACTCTGACTCCACTCTCACTACTGCTGCTGAGACACTCTGACTCCACTCTCACTACTGCTGCTGAGACACTCTGACTCCACTCTCACTACTGCTGCTGAGACACTCTGACTCCACTCTCACTACTGCAGCTGAGACACTCTGACTCCACTCTCACTACTGCTGCTGAGACACTCTGACTCCACTGTCACTACTGCTGCTGAGACATTCTGACTCCACTCTCACTACTGCAGCTGAGACACTCTGACTCCACTCTCACTACTGCAGCTGAGGCACTCTGACTCCACTCTCACTACTGCAGCTGAGACACTCTGACTCCACTCTCACTACTGCTGCTGAGACACTCTGACTCCACTCTCACTACTGCAGCTGAGGCACTCTTACTCCACTCTCACTACTGCAGCTGAGACACTCTGACTCCACTCTCACTACTGATGCTGAGACACTCTGACTCCACTGTCACTACTGCTGCTGAGACATTCTGACTCCACTCTCACTACTGCAGCTGAGACACTCTGACTCCACTCTCACTACTGCAGCTGAGGCACTCTGACTCCACTCTCACTACTGCAGCTGAGACACTCTGACTCCACTCTCACTACTGCAGCTGAGACACTCTGACTCCACTCTCACTACTGCAGCTGAGATACTCTGACTCCACTCTCACTACTGCTGCTGAGGCACTCTGACTCCACTCTCACTACTGCAGCTGAGTCACTCTGACTCCACTCTCACTACTGCTGCTGAGACACTCTGACTCCACTCCCACTACTGCAGCTGAGACACTCTGACTCCACTCTCACTACTGCAGCTGAGACACTCTGACTCCACTCTCACTACTGCTGCTGAGGCACTCTGACTCCACTCTCACTACTGCAGCTGAGACACTCTGACTCCACTCTCACTACTGCAGCTGAGACACTCTGACTCCACTCTCACTACTGCAGCTGAGACACTCTGACTCCACTCTCACTACTGCTGCTGAGGCACTCTGACTCCTTTCTCACTACTGCAGATGAGACACTCTGACTCCACTCTCACTACTGCAGCTGAGACACGCTGACTCCACTCTCACTACTGCAGCTGAGACACTCTGACTCCACTCTCACTACTGCTGCTGAGACCCTCTGACTCCACTCTCACTACTGCAGCTGAGGCACTCTGATTCCACTCTCACTACTGCAGCTGAGACACTCTGACTCCACTCTCACTACTGCTGCTGAGACACTCTGACTCCACTCTCACTACTGCAGCTGAGACACTCTGACTCCACTCTCACTATTGCAGCTGAGACACTCTGACTCCACTCTCACTACTGCAGCTGAGAAACTCTGACTCCACTCTCACTACTGCAGCTGAGACACTCTGACTCCACTCTCACTACTGCAGCTGAGACACTCTGACTCCACTCTCACTACTGCAGTTGAGACACTCTGACTCCACTCTCACTACTGCAGCTTAGGCACTCTGACTCCACTCTCACTACTGCTGCTGAGGCACTCTGACTCCACTCTCACTACTGCAGCTGAGACACTCTGACTCCACTCTCACTACTGCAGCTGAGACACTCTGACTCCACTCTCACTACTGCAGCTGAGGCACTCTGACTCCACTCTCACTACTGCTGCTGAGGCACTCTGACTCCACTCTCACTACTGCAGCTGAGACACTCTGACTCCACTCTCACTCCCAACTCCCTGTTCTACTGCTACTACTCTCAATATTGCTACTACATTACTACTATTTGACTACTGCTACTACTGTTGCCCTGCAGTTACTATGACTGTTATTATTATAACGATAGTGGTTCAGCTTTACTTGCACAAGATTCTCCCCATTAGATTCTCCCACTGATATCCTCCCCATGAGTTCCTCCCCACGAGTTCCTCCGAATGAGATCCTTCCCATGACATCCTTCCCATGAGATCTTCTCTATAAGGTCCTTCCCATAAGATCCTTCCCATGAGATCCTCCCCATCAGATCCTCCTCATGAGATCCTCCCAATATGATCCTTCCCGTAAGATACTCCCCATAAGATCCTCCTAATATCTTCCCCATAAGCACTAACTCATTGTTTACACTTCCCCTCCCCCTCTCCCTCTCCTCCCTCCCCTCCCCTCTCTCCCCTCCACTCTCCCTCCTCACTTGTGTAAAAATATCTCAGAGTAGAAAAAAAGTTTACCTTTTACAGGAGGTAAACTTCAAGTCGTTGTTTACGTTGTGAAGACGACTTGTCTGCTCCACACGGTAAACGAGACCTTACGGCCCTACTGAATTACGGGCTATTTTTTCCCGTGCGCCTGGTGACTCCGTCAGCTGTTTGATGCGATGCTCTGCAAATCTCACCCTTGAGGAGTGGAACATTAAAGGTGGTTTTCCCGTGGCGCAGAGTTGTTCCATCAGCTGGTGGAGGCCATGTTCTCAGGTGGACAGGAAATTCTCTCAGGGATAAGCTGACGTCTTCAAGTTATCGTAAGTTGTCTTGAAACAGGTTATAAGTTGTCTTGAAGTAGTTATCATAAATTGTCTCGAAGCTGTAAGTGATCTGGCTATCATGTTCACTGTTCAGCTGACTATCATGTTCACTGTTCAGCTGACTATCATGTTCACTGTTCAGCTGACTATCATGTTCACTGTTCAGCTGACTATCATGTTCTCTGTTCAGCTGACTATCATGTTCACTGTTCAGCTGACTATCATGTTCACTGTTCAGCTGACTATCATGTTCACTGTTCAGCTGACTATCATGTTCACTGTTCAGCTGTTTATGTTCACAGTTCGGCTGGCTATCGTTTTCAGTGGTCAGGTGGTGATTTCAATGCCCACTTCAGTAGTGAACATAGTGAACAGGATGCCCACTTCTCCCCCAGTTCACAGCTAATCCACAGTACCGTAATTAGTAGTGAATTATTTTACCCAGGGTATTGTGGGTTGTGAGTTGTTCCTTGACACTGAATTGCAGGCTAGTTGTGATTTGTTCTAGCCGCAGTATTGTGGGTTGTGAATTGCTAATCCACGGTATTGTGGGTTGTGAATTGCTAATCCACGGTATTGTGGGTTAGTTGTAAAATGTTTCACTCACGGTATTATGAATTTTTTTCTGTGAGTCCATTGGAGTCCTATTGGGGAGAGAGCAGTCTTCCTGGAGGTCCTACAGGGAGGAGGCAGGAGTCTTCCTGGGGTCCTACAGGGAAGAGAGGAGTCTCTCTGGGGAACTACATGGGAGATAGGAATCTTCCTGGGATTCCACAGGGGAAACAGAAGTCTTTCTAGGGTTCTGCAGGGGCGACAGAAGTCTTCCTGAGGTCCTACAGGTAGGAGGCAGGAGTCTCCCTGGGGTCCTACAGGGAAGAGAGTCCCAGTGTAGCATAAACTTTGTCTTAAGTAAAAATATATCATTCTGAGACAAGTTTTGTCTTCTCCAGTAAGTGTGTTGTTGTTGTTGTTGTTGTTGTTGTCTGGGACTCACCTCCCCTGAAACTGAAACGAAATTAAATCGTAAATAGTTGAACAATTTGATCACGGGAACAATAAGGCCACTGTGGTGGCAGCGGCATTGATATCAGCGGCGGTGACGGCAGCTGCAGCAGCAGCAGCAGGAACAGCGATGGGTCCGACGTTCTCACGAAATCAGCTGAACAGTATTCCACATTTGATCGTTCACCGTGATCACATTCCATCGCTCTACTCTCAGAGATGAGTCACTATCCTGTACTCACCTCTGTGTGTGTGTGTGTGTGTGTACACGCGTGTATGTGCGTGCACACTTCATCCTTCGTGGTGCACATGTAACATGCAACATTATACAGTTTCGTGAGACAGTTTCATCATTATGTATAAAATTCCTTTTCACTCTTCTTTCTCTCTAAATACTCCTTTATCCATTGCTACTTGTCTCTTCCTAATCTTCTACCCACGACACACACACACACACACACACACACACACACACACACACACACACACACACACACACACACACACACACACACACACACACACACACACACACAAGTTACATTTATAGAATATTAAAAAAATTGCCTTTACGGGGTATAATAGAACACTGGCTGTGTGTAAACCCGCTGGCTTCTAGCAGCAACAGCCTGGGTGATCAAACAACAAGAAAGCCTGGTCTTAGGCCGGGTTACCAGGGCAGAAGAACCCTGGAAATCCATCACAGTTATGCCACTACGGAGGATTATAAAGCCTTGATAGCAAAGTCTACACTGAAGACGGCCCCGTTCAGTGTTGACGGCCCCGTTCCGTGTTGACGGCCCCGTTCAGTGTTGACGGCCCCGTTCAGTGTTGACGGCCCCGTTCAGTGTTGACGGCCCGTTCAGTGTTGACGGCCCGTTCAGTGTTGACGGCCCCGTTCAGTGTTGACGGCCCGTTCAGTGTTGACGGCCCGTTCAGTGTTGACGGCCCGTTCAGTGTTGACGGCCCCGTTCAGTGTTGACGGCCCCGTTCAGTGTTGACGGCCCCGTTCAGTGTTGACGGCCCCGTTCAGTGTTGACGGCCCCGTTCAGTGTTGACGGCCCCGTTCAGAGCAGAATTATCACAGCTGCAACAAATACAGAGGTCATTTACGGCCGCATAGAGCCAGTAAAGCATGTAAACTACGGGGAACGCCTTAAAATCTTAAATATGCATCACTGGAGCGGAGGAGAGAAAGATACATGATAATATATACCTGGAAGGTACTCGAGGGCCTGGTCCCAAATCTGCACACTGCCATAACAACATACTGGAGCTAGAAATATGGGAGGACGTGCAAAATAAACCCAATGAAAAGCAGGGGTGCGGTGGGCACAATAAACATCCGTGTATCAACATCCGTGGCCCCATATTATTCAACATCTCACCAGAAGATATCAGAAACACGGCTTGAACAAGTGTACAAGTCTTCAAGAGAAAAATTGGGCAAGTATCTTCACCAGGTGCCAGATCAACCAGGCTGTGATGGATACGTGGGGCAGCGGACCTCCAGTAGCAACAACCTGATTGATCAGGCTAGCACCAAACGAGCCTGGCCAATGGCCGGGCTCCGGGAGTAGAAGGACTCTTGAAACTCATCAAAGGCATATATCAAGGGTACCTCAGCTGAGTCCTCCAGGACCCTGTATGTGACATGTCAGAGCTGCCATAGAGTACGCAGCACCAGCATAGAGCCTCCTCACCGGAACATATCCAGAAATTAGAGAAAGTCCATGAATTCGTTACGATATTAGTCTCGGCGCTGACGAACCGAATAAGAATACCAAAAGAATTCAATATCTCAATACCACATTAGAGGATATTCGGAGGAGAGATTTTCACTCAGTAGAAGACGCAGGATGAATTCATACAGATATTACTAGTCTTCCAGTGGACTGATCAAAATAACATGATGCTCAAAGGTAACAAATGTCACATACTTACTTATGGGAACAATGAAGAACTCACAACGAACACGGCATTCAGAACGTACACAAACCGCATCACAGAACGTAATGAACAGGTAGAAGACTTAGGAATAATTATGGCAGAGGATCTGTAATTTGGAAAACACACGAAGGCACAAGCAACGAAGGCCAGGACAATGAGAACTTTCTGAACAAGAGAAACAACTCTAATGATGGTACAATTCAGATCAATGGAACTCTGATGACGTTAATATTATTGCGTGCTCTAAGTGCCTTCCAAGGTAGGAGAGATCGCTGACCTGGAAAATGTACTGAGATCCTATGTTACCCACATAGAATACATAGAGTATCTAAACTATTTGGAATGTCTCAAAGTACGTGGACTGATCATTCAGGAGCGGTGGAGTGAGTGAGTGAGAGAGAGAGAGAGAGAGAGAGAGAGAGAGAGAGAGAGAGAGAGAGAGACAGAGAGAGACAGACAGACAGACAGACAGAGACCTGATAATATTTACATGTTACACTGCTATGCCAACTTACTGGAGTGAGAGATATGAGAAAGGTGTGAGATAACCCCAGTGAAGAGTAGAGGAGCCACAGGCATAATAAGAGAGCATTGTGTCAACATCCGTGGCCCAAGACTCTTCAATATAATGGCAGCAGTTATCAAAAATATTGGTACAACGAAAATGAAAGTTTTTAAGAAAACTCTGGAGAGCTTCCTGGTCCAAGTGCTGGATCAGCCGGGCTGTGACGGCTATGTGGACCTGCGGGCCGCTAGCACAAACAACCTGGTTAACCAGGCGATCAACGGGGAAAGCCTGTCCTTAGGTCTCCTATTCACTAAGCACTTTATGAGCCCCTATGAGTTTAGCGATTTCACCAGAATAGATCAATAATAATAATATTATTGTTGTTATTATTATTATTATTATTATTATTATTATTATTATTATTATTATTATTATTATTATTATTATTATTATTATTATTATTATTATTATACATGTAAGTTAAACATAAATGAGGCACAGGGATGTCAGGAAGTCTTTCTTCAGGATACTTTACCGATCTGGATGACGAATTAGTGGAAGTAGAGCATATACAAAGTTTTAAGAGTAGGTATGACAGCAGTTATTAGGCCAGGGATACACTATGACTGTGAGTAGCTGAAAGGCTCAGGCAGGAGCGGTGACTCAACCCCCCTCAGCCAGAACTAGGTGAGTACACACGTAAGGTCAACACCGGCCTGCAGCACTTGACTCAACACAAAAATGAAAGTCCTTAATGCCTGCTGGAATTACACCCCACAATTCTCCCCATCTCCCCACTCCCCAGCCTGTGTGATGCCGCCTTACCCCAATCCCCACCCCAGCTTCCGTCCTTCCCTCTAACTCACCCTAACCCCCTAGCTTTCGTCCCTTTGCCCCTAACCTGCCTCCCTTACTCCCTAACCTGCCAGGTCCCAGGGTTATTATAAATACTTCAGTAAATAAAATGTCATGTCTTGATGGTAAATATCTGGTGACTGACTTGAGGCTAAGAGCTGACAGACGTGAGGCTGAGGGCTGACAGACGTGAGGCTGAGGGCTGACAGACATGTTGAAAGCTGGTGTTTGACGCTGCATAAATTTGCATGGTCAGACTGAAGGAATCTCAGAGGATGTAATATATGCGAGAATGTACCTCCTGAATAGTAGGAATAGTAGTAGTAGGAATGGTGGTAGTAGGAATAGTGGTAGTAGGAATAGTGGTAGTAGGAATGGTGGTAGTAGGAATGGTGGTAGTAGGAATAGTGGTAGTAGGAATGGTGGTATAAGGAATGGTGGTAGTAGGAATAGTGGTAGTAGGAATGGTGGTAGTAGGAATGGTGGTAGTAGGAATAGTGGTAGTAAGAATAGTGGTAGCAGGAATGGTGGTAGTAAGAATAGTAGTAGTAGGAATGGTGGTAGTAGGAATAGTGGTAGTAGGAATAGTGGTAGTAGGAATGGTGGTAGTAGGAATAGTGGTAGTAGGAATGGTGGTAGTAGGAGTGGTGGTAGTATGAATAGTGGTAGTAGGAATAGTGGTAGTAGGAATGGTGGTAGTAGGAATGGTGGTAGTAGGAATAGTGGTAGCAGGAATGGTGGTAGTAGGAATAGTAGTAGTAGGAATGGTGGTAGTAGGAATAGTGGTAGTAGGAATGGTGGTAGTAGGAATGGTGGTAGTAGGAATAGTAGTAGTAGGAATGGTGGTAGTAGGAATAATGGTAGTAGGAATAGTGGTAGTAGGAATAGTGAAAGTAGGAATGGTGGTAGTAGGAATAGTGGTAGTAGGAATAGTGGTAGTAGGAATAGTGGTAGTAGGAATAGTGGTAGTAGGAATAGTGGTAGTAGGAATAGTGGTAGTAGGAATAGTGGTAGTAGGAATAGTGGTAGTAGGAATAGTGGTAGTAGGAATAGTGGTAGTAGGAAGGGTAGTAGGAATAGTGTAGGAATATGTAGTAGTAGAGAATAGTGGTAGTAGGAATAGTGGTAGTAGGAATAGTGGTAGAGGAATAGTGGTAGTAGTGGAAAGTGAGTAGAATGGAGTGAAGTGAGTAGGAATAGTGGTAGTAGGAATAGTGGTAGTAGGAATAGTAGTAAGAATAGGAATAGGAATGGTAGTAGGAATAGTAGTAGTAGGAATAGTGGTAGTAGGAATAGTGAGTAGTAGGAATGAGTGATAGAATATAGTAGGAATGTGGTAAGAATGGAGAATAGTGGTAGTAGGAATAGTGGTAGTAGGAATAGTGGTAGTAGGAATAGTAGTAATAGTAAGGAATAGTGGTGGGAATAGAGTATAGGAATAGTAGTAGTAGGAATAGTGGTAGTAGGAATAGTAGTAGTATGAATAGGGGTAGTAGGAATAGTAGTAGTAGGAATGGTGGTAGTAGGAATGGTGGTAGTAGGAATAGTAGTAGTAGGAATAGTAGTAGTAGGAATAGTGGTAGTAGGAATAGTAGTAGTAGGAATAGTGGTATTAGAAATAGTAGTAGTAGGAATGGTGGTAGTAGGAATAGTGGTAGTAGGAATAGTGGTAGTAGGAATGGTGGTAGTAGGAATAGTAGTAGTAGGGATGGTGGTAGTAGGATTAGTAGTAGTATGAATAGTGGTAGTAGGAATAGTAGTAGTAGGAATGGTAGTAGGAATGGTGGTAGTAGGAATAGTAGTAGTTGGAATGGTAGTAGTAGGAATAGTAGTAGGAATGGTGGTAGTAGGAATAGTAGTAGTAGGAATGGTGGTAGTTGGAACAGTAGCAGTAGGAATGGTGGTAGTAGGAATAGTAGTAGTAGGAATGGTGGTAGTAGGAATAGTGGCAGTAGGAATAGTAGGAGGAATGATAGTAGCAGGAATAGTAGTAGTAAGAATAGTGGTAGTAGGAATAGTAGTAGTAGGAATAGTGGCAGTAGGAATAGTAGTAGTAGGAATGATAGCAGGAATAGTAATAAGAATGGTGGTAGTAGGAATAGTAGTAGTAGGAATGATAGTAGCAGGAATAGTAGTAGTAGGCATATTAGTAGGAATAGTAGTAGCATGAATATTAGTAGTAGGAATAATAGTAGTAGGAATATTAGTAGTAGGAATAATAGTGGTAGGAATAATAGTGGTAGGAATAATAGTAGTAGGAATAATAGCATGAATAGTAGTAGTAGGAATAGAAGTAAGAATAGTAGTAACAGGAATAGTAGGATATAATAGTGTCATCCCTGCCTAAAAGTATTTCTTAAGTTAATAAAGTGGCTGGTATTATAGGCTTTATTTTCCGCCATATCTAACACATCTAACTTATTTACTAACCCAAACTAACTTTGATAAAAAAAATGGTGTAACTTTAAATAATTCACCGAAATTATTTAGGAATTTGCAGAATTGTCTATCAACTTTTTAGGCTTTTGGGAGGAAAAATTTCAGCCCCCAAATGGAAGGATTTTTTTTTTTACCCCTCCCCCGTTTCGATGCGTCCAGCATGGGGCGAAACGTCGCCATAAGCGAGGGGATAATTGTGCGATGTTTCAGACACGGTGCTGCGATCTTTGTTCTATATTCATTTATCACAGAGAAGGAAAAATAAAAGAATGAAAGACCGAAAGAAAGAAGGAAGAATAAAGTTGAGAGAGAGAGAGAGATAAATTGACCTCAAAAATAGCAAATTTCTGTCTTAGTAAGTTAGTGAGGTTAAAGCCTATCGACTACTCGAGGGTCGTTAAGGCTGCATGTAAACTATTTATTATTATTATTATTATTATTATTTATTATTATTATTATTATATTATTATTATTATAATACAAGTTGGAAAAAGAATAATTGCCAGCATATTTACTGGGAGAGATATACACTGGATGTATACTCAGTGGCTGGCAGTGTGAATACATGAAGCCTCCATCTATGTATCTTTTATTTATATATTTCTCTGGAAACAGAAGCTCCTGTGTCCCTACTCAGGAGAGCCAACCTTCAACCAATCATAGCTGAGATCGAGACCTAAGATGATCCATATTGGTTGGCCTTTCCCGCGCTGGCTGCTCATTGGTTGGTCTTTCCCGCGCTGGCTGCTCATTGGTTGGCTGCTGGGTGGCTTCTAGTGGGCAATCTTCTTCTGTCAGGGCTGTTGCTACGCCCACTGACGTCAGTCACCTTAATGACTCATCAGAGATGTTCGGTAGTTTGATATAACTCTAAACTACTTTGTCATGATAGTCCGTTAAATATTTTGGTAGTAATATATGTATATTTCTCCTCCAGAAGAAGACAAATGTGGTGTAGCAATCCTGGAGCCCTGGGTATGTTGGTACCCCTGTTAAGACGCATCTACCTACCTGCAAACAGAATATTAATTAGGTGTTCTGGCAGGCTGCAGTAATGGCGTAAATCTTACTCAGTGACAATGAAATTTTGTTCCCTATAACTAAACGCTGTTGAGTCTTTAATGTCGTGCTTGGTGCCACAATAGTGGAGTCACTCTGGCCTCGTTCCTCCTCACTCCTACTGCAGATGATAGTGCCAGTCAGATATACTGCCACTAGTGCCAGTCAGGGGTAGGCCAGCATCTCACGCAGTCTCTCACTATCCGCTTTAATCTCCTGAGTAATTTATATATTATTATCATGTCAGTCCACCAGGTCTTCCTCGCCTCCAGCGTTAAGCTCTTAATTAAGTCTCTCGTTGCAGTCAATCCTCTTCTATAACGATACCAGTCTTCTTGTGAACCTTTGGAGCTTTTTCAGTTTATTTTTTAGACGTATGAACAAGTGAAATCTCTTAGGAAATATATGATTACACGACATTCAAGAAGCGTATGGAAGAGGCACAACAAACAACAAGTATGTAGCCAGGATGAAGGAATAGGTGGTTAGAAGTGTTGTAAGTGTCTAGGCAGTTACAACATTTGATTCCCAGAGAAGAGATGGAAAGGTGATGTATTTCTAATATGTAATACCAATATAACCATAAAGGTTCAATGTCCGCTCAGCATGGATATCTAAACCTTCCCTTCAGCCACACCCAAGAATGCCAGCTAAGCGAGTATCAGGGGAAGCAATATTTGTTAATTTCTGGGGTGTTTTCCCCTGCTGCCTAGTCTCCGACTAGGCCTCCTGGGTGGCGTCCTGATAAATCAGGCTGTTGTTGCCAGCACACAGTTTTATATAGGAACCACAGGCTGGTTGATCAGAAACGTATTAGAAACTTACTAAGTTGGATGTAGGACGTAATTAGGAAAACAAGAGGACAGGAGAGATGACAACAAAACTAAAATAACAAACTTGTGAGCATACAATGAAGGAGCGTGATAACGCAGACATGGAAGGGAGATGATAAGAAGAAGGGAACATACGGAAGCAAGAAGATAAGAACCAAGACAAGGAAACATAATGCTAAGACAAGTGGCAGGTAGTGAGATAGAGCAGAGAAGGCAGGTAGTGAGATAGAGCAGAGAGGGCAGGTAGTGAGATAGAGCAGAGAGGGCAGGTAGTGAGATAGAGCAGAGAAGGGAGGTAGTGAGATAGAGCAGAGAGGGCAGGTAGTGAGATAGAGCAGAGAGGGCAGGTAGTGAGATAGAGCAGAGAGGCAGGTAGTGAGATAGAGCAGAGAGGGAGGTAGTGAGATAGAGCAGAGAGCAGGTAGTGAGATAGAGCAGAGAAGGAGGTAGTGAGATAGAGCAGAAGGCAGGTAGTGAGATAGAGCAGAGAAGGCAGGTAGTGAGATAGACAGAGAGGCAGGTAGTGAGATAGAGCAGAAGGCAGGTAGTGAGATAGAGCAGAGAGGCAGGTAGTGAGATGACAGAGAGGCAGGTAGTGAGATGGCAGAGAAGGAGGTAGTGAGATAGAGCAGAGAGGGCAGGTAGTGAGATAGAGCAGAGAAGGGAGGTAGTGAGATAGAGCAGAGAGGGCAGGTAGTGAGATAGAGCAAGAAGGGCAGGTAGTGAGATAGAGCAGAGAAGGAGGTAGTGAGATAGAGCAGAGAGGGCAGGTAGTGAGATAGAGCAGAGAAGGGCAGGTAGTGAGATAGAGCAGAGAAGGGCAGGTAGTGAGATAGAGCAGAGAAGGCAGGTAGTGAGATAGAGCAGAGAGGGAGGTAGTGAGATAGAGCAGAGAAGGCAGGTAGTGAGATAGAGCAGAGAAGGCAGGTAGTGAGATAGAGCAGAGAGGCAGGTAGTGAGATAGAGCAGAGAAGGAGGTAGTGAGATAGAGCAGAGAGAGGCAGGTAGTGAGATAGAGCAGAGAGGCAGGTAGTGAGAAGAGCAGAAGGCAGGTAGTGAGATAGAGCAGAGAGGCAGGTAGTGAATAGAGCAGAGAGGAGGTAGTGAGATAGAGCAGAGAGGGCAGGTAGTGAGATAGAGCAGAAGGCAGGTAGTGAGATAGAGCAGAAGGCAGGTAGTGAGATAGAGCAGAAAGGCAGGTAGTGAGATAGAGCAGAGAAGGCAGGTAGTGAGATAGAGCAGAGAGGCAGGTAGTGAGATAGAGCAGAGAAGGCAGGTAGTGAGATAGAGCAGAGAAGGCAGGTAGTGAGATAGAGCAGAGAAGGCAGGTAGTGAGATAGAGCAGAAGGCAGGTAGTGAGATAGAGCAGAGAGGCAGGTAGTGAGATAGAGCAGAGAGGAGGTAGTGAGATAGAGCAGAGAAGGCAGGTAGTGAGATAGAGCAGAAGGCAGGTAGTGAGATAGAGCAGAGAGGCAGGTAGTGAGATAGAGCAGAGAAGGCAGGTAGTGAGATAGAGCAGAAGGCAGGTAGTGAGATAGAGCAGAGAGCAGGTAGTGAGATAGAGCAGAAAGGCAGGTAGTGAGATAGAGCAGAGAAGGCAGGTAGTGAGATAGAGCAGAGCAAGGAGTAGAGTGAGATAGAGCAGAGAGGCAGGTAGTGAGATAGAGAAGCAGAGAGAGAGCAGGTAGTGAAAAATAGAGCTAGGAGATAGAGAAGGAGGTAGTGAGATAGAGCAGAGAGGGAGGTAGTGAGATAGAAACAGAGAGGGCAGGTAGTGAGATAGAGCAGAAAGGGCAGGTAGTGAGATAGAGCAGAGAAGGCAGGTAGTGAGATAGAGCAGAGAAGGCAGGTAGTGAGATAGAGCGAGAAGGAGGTAGTGAGATAGAGCAGAGAGGCAGGTAGTGAGATAGAGCAGAGAGGCAGGTAGTGAGATAGAGCAGAGAAGGCAGGTAGTGAGATAGAGCAGAGAAGGCAGGTAGTGAGATAGAGCAGAGAGGGCAGGTAGTGAGATAGAGCAGAGAAGGCAGGTAGTGAGATAGAGCAGAGAAGGGAGGTTGTGAGATAGAGCAGAGAGGGCAGGTAGTGAGATAGAGCGGAGAGGGCAGGTAGTGAGATAGAGCAGAGAAGGCAGGTAGTGAGATAGAGCAGAGAAGGCAGGTAGTGAGATAGAGCAGAGAAGGCAGGTAGTGAGATAGAGCAGAGAGGGCAGGTAGTGAGATAGAGCAGAGAAAGCAGGTAGTGAGATAGAGCAGAGAGGGCAGGTAGTGATATAGAGCAGAGAAGGCAGGTAGTGAGATAGAGCAGAGAAGGCAGGTAGTGAGATAGAGCGGAGAAGGGAGGTAGTGAGATAGAGCAGAGAAGGGAGGTAGTGAGATAGAGCAGAGAAGGCAGGTAGTGAGATAGAGCAGAGAAGGCAGGTAGTGAGATAGAGCAGAGAAGGCAGGTAGTGAGATAGAGCAGAGAGGGCAGGTAGTGAGATAGAGCAGAGAAGGCAGGTAGTGAGATAGAGCAGAGAAGGGAGGTAGTGAGATAGAGCAGAGAAGGGAGGTAGTGAGATAGAGCAGAGAAGGGAGGTAGTGAGATAGAGCAGAGAAGGCAGGTAGTGAGATAGAGCAGAGAAGGGATGTAGTGAGATAGAGCAGAGAAGGGAGGTAGTGAGATAGAGCAGAGAAGGGAGGTAGTGAGATAGAGCAGAGAAGGGAGGTAGTGAGATAAAGCAGAGAAGGGAGGTAGTGAGATAGAGCAGAGAGGGCAGGTAGTGAGATAGAGCAGAGAAGGGAGGTAGTGAGATAGAGCAGAGAAGGGAGGTAGTGAGATAGAGCAAAGAGGGCAGGTAGTGAGATAGAGCAGAGAAGGGAGGTAGTGAGATAGAGCAGAGAAGGGAGGTAGTGAGATAGAGCAGAGAAGGGAGGTAGTGAGATAGAGCAGAGAAGGGAGGTAGTGAGATAGAGCAGAGAAGGGAGGTAGTGAGATAGAGCAGAGAAGGGAGGTAGTGAGATAGAGCAGAGAAGGCAGGTAGTGAGATAGAGCAGAGAGGGCAGGTAGTGAGATAGAGCAGAGAAGGGAGGTAGTGAGATAGAGCAGAGAAGGGAGGTAGTGAGATAGAGCAGAGAAGGGAGGTAGTGAGATAGAGCAGAGAGGGCAGATAGTGAGATAGAGCAGAGAAGGCAGGTAGTGAGATAGAGCAGAGAGGGCAGGTAGTGAGATAGAGCAGAGAGGGCAGGTAGTGAGATAGAGCAGAGAAGGCAGGTAGTGAGATAGAGCAGAGAAGGCAGGTAGTGAGATAGAGCAGAGAAGGCAGGTAGTTAGATAGAGCAGAGAGGGCAGGTAGTGAGATAGAGCAGAGAAGGCAGGTAGTTAGATAGAGCAGAGAGGGCAGGTAGTGAGATAGAGCAGAGAGGGCAGGTAGTGAGATAGAGCAGAGAGGGCAGGTAGTGAGATAGAGCAGAGAGAGCAGGTAGTGAGATAGAGCAGAGAGGGCAGGTAGTGAGATAGAGCAGAGAGGGCAGGTAGTGAGATAGAGCAGAGAGGGCAGGTAGTGAGATAGAGCAGAGAGAGCAGGTAGTGAGATAGAGCAGAGAGAGCTGGCACATGAGCAGTGACACAATCAAGCTCTCTTGCAGGGTCTTGTGGTACTGAATGCATATTGCAGACTTAGTATTGGCACAACACACTCATGCTCCCCGCCAAGGACACAAGGTCAGTAGAGTCGTGTAAGGGCAGCATCTCGGCCACCCATGCCCTTAGTTCCAAGCTCTGACCTTCTATAAGGCTTTTCATACCTTGGTAAAGTCTTGGCCCCACCTCTGACTCGGTACCATCTTAGTCACAAACTTTGACCTTCTCCATGGATGATTATTATGCTTTGGTACCATTTTAGTTCTAAGCTTGAGAATTCTTTACACTCCATCATATTCTGTTGTCGTCTTAGTCTTGTGTTTTGGTTCTCGATGTTCTGGTTCTATCTTAGCTACACAGTGTCATATTTTACGCGGGTCCTCAAAATTTACGTCGTTTTAATTATCCTGTACTGACGACATAGTAAGAACACCACTGAAAACAAATCACAAAACGGTTTGGTATCTAACCTCTGGCATGTGAGGTTGGGGACTCACCTGGCATGGGTCTGGCCTGTGAGGTTGGGGACTCACCTTCCATGGGTCTGGCTTGTGAGGTTGAGGACTCACCTGGCATGGGTCTGGCTTGTGATGTTGAGGACTCACCTGGCATGGGTCTGGCTTGTGAGGTTGAGGCCTCCCCTGCCATGGGTCTGGCCTGTGAGGTTGAGGACTCACCTGCCATGGGTCTGGCCTGTGAGGTTGAGGACTCACCTGCCATGGGTCTGGCCTGTGAGTTTCAGGACTCACCTGCCATGGGTCTGGCCTGTGAGGTTCAGGACTCACCTGCCATGGGTCTGGCCTGTGAGGTTCAGGACTCACCTGCCATGGGTCTGGCCTGTGAGGTTGAGGACTCACCTGTCATGGGTCTGGCCTGTGAGGTTGAGGACTCACCTGTCATGGGTCTGGCCTGTGAGGTTGAGGACTCACCTGCCATGGGTCTGGCCTGTGAGGTTGAGGACTCACCTGTCATGGGTCTGGCCTGTGAGGTTGAGGACTCACCTGTCATGGGTCTGGCCTGTGAGGTTAAGGACTCACCTGCCATGGGTCTGGCCTGTGAGGTTGAGGACTCACCTGCCATGGGTCTGGCCTGTGAGGTTGAGGACTCACCTGCCATGGGTCTGGCCTGTGAGGTTGAGGACTCACCTGTCATGGGTCTGGCCTGTGAGGTTAAGGACTCACCTGCCATGGGTCTGGCTTGTGATGTTGAGGACTCACCTGGCATGGGTCTGGCTTGTGAGGTTGAGGACTCACCTGCCATGGGTCTGGCCTGTGAGGTTGAGGACTCACCTGCCATGGGTCTGGCCTGTGAGGTTGAGGACTCACCTGCCATGGGTCTGGCCTGTGAGGTTCAGGACTCACCTGCCATGGGTCTGGCCTGTGAGGTTCAGGACTCACCTGCCATGGGTCTGGCCTGTGAGGTTCAGGACTCACCTGCCATGGGTCTGGCCTGTGAGGTTCAGGACTCACCTGCCATGGGTCTGGCCTGTGAGGTTGAGGACTCACCTGTCATGGGTCTGGCCTGTGAGGTTGAGGACTCACCTGTCATGGGTCTGGCCTGTGAGGTTGAGGACTCACCTGCCATGGGTCTGGCCTGTGAGGTTGAGGACTCACCTGTCATGGGTCTGGCCTGTGAGGTTAAGGACTCACCTGCCATGGGTCTGGCCTGTGAGGTTGAGGACTCACCTGCCATGGGTCTGGCCTGTGAGGTTGAGGACTCACCTGCCATGGGTCTGGCCTGTGAGGTTGAGGACTCACCTGCCATGGGTTCGAGCCTCATCTGTTCTGTGATTTAGAGAATTCCCACTGAAGCTAAATATAATTGCTGTACTTTTGTACCATTTTAGTTTTTTGTAAAACTAATACTACTATTGCTGCTGTTGTTGTTGTTGCTGCTGCAAGTGCTGCTGTTGTTGTTGCTGCAACTGCTGCTGCTGCTCCTGTTGCTGTTGTTGCTGCTGCTATTGCTACAGCTACAACCACGATTCACATCATTATAACCACTGCCACCATGACTACCACAATTACTACTACGCCAACAATAACCACTATCGCCACACACTGGGGATGGGAAAAGTGGGAAATGGGTTGGTGGCAACGTAATGCTTCTGTGATGTGGGAGCTGTGGGTGGGTTCGTGGGAGCTGTGGGTGGGTTCGTGGGAGCTGTGGGTGGGTTCGTGGGAGCTGTGGGTGGGTTCGTGGGAGCTGTGGGTGGGTTCGTGGGAGCTGTGGGTGGGTTCGTGGGGTGCAATTGATGGAGGGGGGGGGGAGATTGTAGGCGCCGTTGGTTCAGCGAAGCGTAAAGACATATACCAGAACCTTGACCGTGGAGCGTTGACTGCTGCTGCTGCTGCTTTGACTGCTTTGACTGCTGCTGCCAATGTTGGTACTCCTGTTGTAACAGTTATTCTGCCTGCTGCTGCAGTTGCTGCACCAGATGTTCTTGCTGCTGCACTATTTGCTCCTACTGCTGCTGTTGCAACATTTCCGTCTCGTACTGCTGTTGCCCCAGATACTGTTGCTTCAGTTGCTGTTGCTCAAGTTACTGTTGCTTCAGTTGCTGTTGCTCAAGTTGCTGTTGCTTCAGTTGCTGTTGCCCCAGATACTGTTGCTTCAGTTGCTGTTGCCCCAGATACTGTTGCTTCAGTTGCTGTTGCTCAAGTTGTTGTTGCTTCAGTTGCTGTTGCTCAAGTTGCTGTTGCTTCAGTTGCTGTTGCTCCAGTTACTGTTGCTTCAGTTGCTGTTGCCCCAGATACTGTTGCTTCAGTTGCTGTTGCTCAAGTTACTGTTGCTTCAGTTGCTGTTGCCCCAGATACTGTTGCTTCAGTTGCTGTTGCTCAAGTTACTGTTGCTTCAGTTGCTGTTGCTCAAGTTACTGTTGCTTCAGTTGCTATTGCTCCAGTTACTGTTGCTTCAGTTGCTGTTGCCCCAGATACTGTTGCTTCAGTTGCTGTTGCTCAAGTTACTGTTGCTTCAGTTGCTGTTGCCCCAGATACTGTTGCTTCAGTTGCTGTTGCCCCAGATACTGTTGCTTCAGTTGATGTGACCCCATATACTGTTGTTTCAGTTGATGTTGCCCCAGATGCTGTTGCTTCAGTTGATGTTGCTCCAGTTACTGTTGCTTCAGTTGCTGTTGTTCAAGTTGCTGTTGCTTCAGTTGCTGTTGCTCAAGTTGCTGTTGCTTCAGTTGCTGTTGCTCCAGTTACTGGTGCTTCATTTGCATTTGTTCAAGTTGCTGTTGCTTCAGTTGCTGTTGCTCAAGTTGCTGTTGCTTCAGTTGCTGTTGCTCCAGTTACTGTTGCGTCAGTTGCTGTTGTTCAAGTTGCTGTTGCTTCAGTTGCTGTTGTTCAAGTTGCTGTTGCTTCAGTTGCTGTTGCTTCAGTTACTGTTGCTTCAGTTGCTGTTGCTCAAGTTGCTGTTGCTTCATTGCTGTTGCTCAAGTTGCTGTTGCTCCAGTTACTGTTGCTTCAGTTGATGTTGCCCCAGATACTGTTGCTTCAGTTGCTGTTGTTCAAGTTGCTGTTGCTTCAGTTGCTGTTGCTCAAGTTGCTGTTGCTTCAGTTGCTGTTGCTCCAGTTACTGTTGCGTCAGTTGCTGTTGTCGTTCTGTTGCTTCAGTTGCTGTTGTCAGTCTGTTGCTTCAGTTGCTGTTGCCCAGATACTGTTGCTTCAGTTGTGTTGCTCAGTTACTGTTGCTTCATTTGGGCTGTTGTCTGCTCAGTTCTGTTGCTTCAGTTGCTGTTGCTCCAGTTACTGTTGCTTCAGTTGCTGTTGCTCAAGTTGCTGTTGCCTCAGTTGCTGTTGCTCCAGTTACTGTTGCTTCAGTTGCTGTTGCTCCAGTTGCTGTTGCTTCAGTTACTGTTGCTTCAGTTGCTGTTGCTTCAGTTGCTGTTGCTCAGTTCTGTTGCTTCAGTTGCTGTTGCTCAGTACTGTTGCTTCAGTTGCTGTTGCTCGTTTGCTGTTGCTTCAGTTCTGTTGCTTCAGTTGCTGTTGCTTCAGTTTGTTGCTCAGTTCTGTTGCTTCAGTTACTGTTGTCAGTTGCTGTTGCTCAGTTACTGTTGCTCAGTTGCTGTTGTCAGTTGCTGTTGCTCAGTTACTGTTGCTTCAGTTGATGTTGCTCCAGTTACTGTTGCTTCAGTTGATGTTGCTCCAGTTACTGTTGCTTCAGTTGCTGTTGCTCAGTTACTGTTGCTCAGTTGCTGTTGCTCAGTTGCTGTTGCTTCAGTTACTGTTGCTCAGTTACTGTTGCTTCAGTTGCTGTTGCTCCAGTTACTGTTACTTCAGTTGCTGTTGCTCAGTTACTGTTGCTTCAGTTGCTGTTGCTCCAGTTACTGTTGCTCCAGTTACTGTTACTTCAGTTGTTGTTGCTCATTTGCTAGCTGTTGCTTCAGTTGACTGTTGCTCCAGTTACTGTTGACTTCAGTTGCTGTTGCTCAGTTACTGTTGCTTCAGTTGACTGTTGCTCCAGTTACTGTTGCTTCAGTTGTGTTGCTCAGATTACTGTTGCTTCAGTTGTGTTGCTCAGTTACTGTTGCTTCAGTTGCTGTTGCTCAGTTACTGTTGCTTCAGTTGCTGTTGCTCAGTTACTGTTGCTTCATGTTGTGTTGCTCCAGTTACTGTTGCTTCAGTTGCTGTTGCTCCAGTTACTGTTGCTTCAGTTACTGTTGCTCCAGTTACTGTTGCTTCAGTTGCTGTTGCTCCAGTTACTGTTGCTTCAGTTGCTGTTGCTCCAGTTACTGTTGCTTCAGTTGCTGTTGCTCCAGTTACTGTTGCTTCAGTGTTTGCTCAGTTACTGTTCTTCAGTGTTGCTGTTCTGTTGCTGTTGCTCAGTTACTGTTGCTTCAGTTGCTGTTGCTCCAGTTACTGTTGCTTCAGTTGCTGTTGCTCCAGTTGCTGTTGCTCAAGTTGCTGTTGCTTCAGTTGCTGTTGCTCCAGTTACTGTTGCTTCAGTTGCTGTTGCTCCAGTTACTGTTGCTTCAGTTGCTGTTGCTCCAGTTACTGTTGCTTCAGTTGCTGTTGCTCAGTTGCTGTTGCTTCAGTTGCTGTTGCTCCAGTTACTGTTGCTTCAGTTGCTGTTGCTCCAGTTACTGTTGCTTCAGTTGCTGTTGCTCCAGTTACTGTTGCTTCAGTTGCTGTTGCTCCAGTTACTGTTGCTTCAGTTGCTGTTGCTCCAGTTACTGTTGCTTCAGTTGCTGTTGCTCCAGTTACTGTTGCTTCAGTTGCTGTGTCTCCAGTTACTGTTGCTTCAGTTGCTGTTGCTCCAGTTACTGTTGCTTCAGTTGCTGTTGCTCCAGTTACTGTTGCTTCAGTTGCTGTTGCTCCAGTTACTGTTGCTTCAATTGCTGTTGCTCCAGTTACTGTTGCTTCAGTTGCTGTTGCTCCAGTTACTGTTGCTACAGTTGCTCCAGTTACTGTTGCTTCAATTGCTGTTGCTCCAGTTACTGTTGCTTCAGTTGCTGTTGCTCCAGTTACTGTTGCTTCAGTTGCTGTTGCTCCAGTTACTGTTGCTTCAGTTGCTGTTGCTCCAGTTACTGTTGCTTCAGTTGCTGTTGCTCCCTGTTACTGTTGCTTCAGTTCCTCAGTTTAGCTCCAGCTGCTTCTGTTGCTGCTCGCGTCTTCCTTAACCTTGGGTATCTTTAAAGATAGACAACATGCCCACTCACTCAGCACCGGGACTAGATTCATGGAATGCTCTGTTTATAAAGTGCAAAGTACCATTAGCACGAGCACTCAGCATTCTTTGGAGAAAGAGCTTAGATCTAGGTGAAATACCGGAGGCCTTAAAGAGTGCAGATATAGCTCTTTTGCATAAGGAAGGTAGTAGAGCACTAGCTAAAAATTACAGACCAGTAGCCTCACTTCTCACATCATAAAAATCTTCGAAAGAGTGATGAGACGTCAGGTTACAAAGTTCATGGACCAGCACAACCAACATAACCCGAACCAGCATGGCTTTAGAGCAGGACGATCATGCCTGTCACATCTGCTGAACCATTATGACTGAATTACGGAGGCATTGGAGGACGACCAAAACGCAGATGCGATTTACACAGATTTTGCAAAGGCGTTTGACAAATGCGATCATGGAGTGATAACACACAAAATGAGAGCCATGGGTATTACTGGGAAGGTGGGAAGATGCATTTTCAGGTTCCTAACACACAGAACACAAAAAGTAGTAGTGAACAGGGCAAGATCCAGCATCAGCGAGGTCAAAAGCTCAGTGCCCCAAGGCACAGTCCTGGCACCTCTGCTGTTTCTCATCCTCATAGCAGACATATATAAAAACACCCAGCACACTTTTGTATCGTCATTTGCAGATGACACCAAAATAAGCATGAAAGTCACTACGGTAGAGGACACTGAAAAATTACTGGAAGACATATTACTGGAACAATTACTGGAACAACATGACGTTCACTTGTGATAAGTTTCAGCTGCTTAGGTATGGAAAGAATGAAGAACTCAAAAGGAACACTATATACAAAACTCAAGAGGGTAACCAAATAGAACGAAAGGAACACGTAAAAGACCTGGGAATAATTATGTCAACTGACCTTTCTTTTAAAGACCCTAACAAGACAAAGCTCACAACAGCCAGGAAGATGACGGGGTGGGTATTGAGAACTTTCAAAACAAGGGAAATAATGCCGATGGTGACACTCATCAAATCGCTAGTGCTCCCTCACTTAGAATACTGCTCTGTGCTGACGGCCCCGTTCAGGGCAGGAGAAATATCAGAGCTGGAACAAATACAGAGATCGTTTACGGCTCACATTGAGCCAGTGAAACATCTAAATTACTGGGAAGCGACTGAAAATTCTGATGAATTCTGGTTTGAGGAGCACATGTGAAGAACAGCCACCAGAAGTCTCGATGAATCATTTGCGAATCTGTACACGACGTATGTGAAACCCATCTTAGAATACCCAGCACCAGCGTCGAGCCCTCGCTTTATCAACTATGTTCCGAAGCTTGAAAAAAAAAATTGCTCCCAGACACAGGTTCTAGTGTCTGAACTAGTGTGTTTGTTATTGCTGAGTCTGTTGTTGATGTTTTTGCTTGTCTATTGTTGCCGTTTTTATCGCTGCTGCGTCATTTGTTTTGTTGCTAAGTGTATGTGTATGTTTATTGTTGCTTACCGTCTCCACGATCACTTCTATGAATTTCTCTCTCCATATCTCTCTTCTCTCTCTCTCTCTCTCTCTCTCTCTCTCTCTCTCTCTCCTCTCTCTTCTCTTCTCTCTTCTCTCTCTCTTCTCTCTCTCTCTCTCTCTCTCTCTCTCTCTCTCTCTCTCTCTCTCTCTCTCTCTCTCTCTCTCTCTCTCTCTCTCTCTCTCTCTGTCTCCTCAAGGTTTATAAACAAACACTAGTTTTTGTGTAGCCAGAAAATTGACTTTCAAATTAGTAATTGATCAGAAACAGAGACAGGCATTAAGTCATTGTTGTGAGGCGTCCCTTGTAAACTTTATGGCAGGTGTAAAGTGTCTAGCCAGCGCTGCACTCTCAGTAGGGATCCCACCACTGTCAGGGCCCCACCACTGTCAGGGCCCCACCACTGTCAGGGTTCCACCACTGTCAGGGTTCCACCACTGTCAGGGCCCCACCACTGTCAGGGTTCCACCACTGTCAGGGCCCCACCACTGTCAGGGTTCCACCACTGTCAGGGCCCCACCACTGTCAGGGTTCCACCACTGTCAGGGTTCCACCACTGTCAGAGCTCCACCACTGTCAGGGTTCCACCACTGTCAGGGTTCCACCACTGTCAGGGTTCCACCACTGTCAGGGTTCCACCACTGTCAGGGTTCCACCACTGTCAGGGCCCCACCACTGTCAGGGTTCCACCACTGTCAGGGCCCCACCACTGTCAGGGTTCCACCACTGTCAGGGCCCCACCACTGTCAGGGTTCCACCACTGTCAGGGTTCCACCACTGTCAGGGCCCCACCACTGTCAGGGTTCCACCACTGTCAGGGTTCCACCACTGTCAGGGTTCCACCACCGTCAGGGTTCCACCACTGTCAGAGTTCCACCACTGTCAGGGCCCCACCACTGTCAGGGTTCCACCACTGTCAGGGTTCCACCACTGTCAGAGTTCCACCACTGTCAGGGTTCCACCACTGTCAGGGTTCCACCACTGTCAGGGTTCCACCGCTGTCAAGAACCCACTACTTTCAGGGCCCCACCACCATCAGGGTTCCACCACTGTCAAGAACCCACCACTGTCAGGGCCCCACCACTGTCAGGGTTCCACCACTGTCAGAGTTCCACCACTGTCAGGGCCCCACCACTGTCAGGGTTCCACCACTGTCAGGGTTCCACCACTGTCAGGGTTCCACCACTGTCAGGGTTCCACCACTGTCAGGGTTCCACCGCTGTCAGGGTTCCACCACTGTCAGGGTTCCACCGCTGTCAAGAACCCACTACTTTCAGGGCCCCACCACCGTCAGGGTTCCACCACTGTCAAGAACCCACCACTGTCAGGGCCCCACCACTGTCAGGGTTCCACCACTGTCAGAGTTCCACCACTGTCAGGGTTCCACCGCAGGATCCCACCACTGTCAGGGCCCCACCACTGTCAGGGCTCCACCACTGTCAGGGCCCCACCAATGTCAGGGTTCCACCACTGTCAGGGTTCCACCTCTGTCAGGGTTCCACCGCTGTCAAGAACCCACTACTTTCAGGGCCCCACCACTGTCAGGGTTCCACCACTTTCAAGAACCCACCACAGTCAGGGCCCCACCACTGTCAGGGTTCCACCACTGTCAGAGTTCCACCACTGTCAGGGTTCCACCGCTGTCAGGAACTCACCACTGTCAGGGCCCCACCACTGTCAGGGCTCCACCACTGTCAGGGCGTCAGGACTCCACCACTGTCAGGGCGTCAGGACCCACCACTGTCAAGGCATCAGGACCCACCACTGTCAGGATGTCAGGAACCCACCACTGTCAGGGTGTCAGGACCCACCACTGTCAGGAACCCACCACTGTCAGGGCGTCAGGACTCCACTACTGTCAGGATCCCACCACTGTCGGAACATCAGGACCCCACCACTGTCAGGGCGTCAGGACTCCACTACTGTCAGGGCGTCAGGACCCCCACCTCTGACTGTACCTCTGACTGTACCTCTGACTGTACCTCTGACTGTACCTCTGACTGTACCTCTGACTGTACCTTTGACTGTTCTTCTGACTGTACCTCTGATTGTACCTCTGATTGTACTTTGTGGACTATTGCTCCTGGGGTTCCATTTGTTAGAAAGTTAAAATCTCTCTGCCCACTTTTCTAGTCATTCAGCTTGTGTAATATCTCACCAATATCACTTTTACTGAAGGCTTTGAAAAATCAGTGTACACTGTACATGCATTTAGCTCGTCTTCCAGTGCAACTATGACCAGAGTGAGAGACAAGAGTGACTTGTTCTGAGCCCATGTGGCTCTGGGGTTTGCACTTGTAAATCTACATGCTCTCCAGTCTTGCTTCTTAAAAATATTTCGAAGATTTTGATAATGTGGAACGCAAGTTCTATCATTCTATTTTGCCTCGGCTTTGCTGCCATATTTTTGGATTGTGGCTGTAACTGTAATTTTTAAATGAATTCAGGATGACTCCCGTGTCTAGAAAACATCAATACTAAATATTAAGGCACATATTTTTTTTAGCATTTCTTGAATATAGAGTTGCACGAATCTGGGGCTGGAAAAGAGCGCATATCTGGAGTCTACCTGGAGGGAGTTCTGGGGGTCAACGCCCCCGCGGACCGGTCCATGACGGTGCGTCACGTGACGTCAATGGCTTCTTCGCATTCGAGTGGTGTCTGGGTTGTCAGGAAAGTTTGGAGATGTCAGCAGAGTTTTGAATGTCATTCATGAAAATCCATTACGGATTATTAATCTTTAGTCTGATTAACGTCTCACTGAACACAGAACTCGAGAACACGAGAACATTAAGGGCAAACTTTTATCATGGTTACCAGTGTTTATTAACAGGCAGGTATTGTAACTTATGTAATTTAATGTCTGAGTGTAGTAACGTTGGTTCTTTTAGACGTGTTTTCTTTTATTCTGAGTGTGTGAGTATTGAAAAACTAATTTCTTAATAAGACTTCATATTTGATATATGACATTTTATTGGGAAGACGTTTCGCCCAGCAGAACTGATAGTCCCCGATAGTACCTCATATTGTGTTTTATTGACATACTTGTCGTTATGTGATAACACTGATATGCAACTAGTTCCTGTGTTGCGTGCTACCAGTGGTAGCCTGGTTCCTGTGTTGCGTGCTACCAGTGGTAGCTGGTTCCTGTGTTGCGTGCTACCAGTGGTAGCTTGGTATCTGTGTTGCGTGCTACCAGTGGTAGCTTGGTTCTGTGCTGCGTGCTACCAGTGGTAGCCTGGTTCCTGTGTTGCGTGCTACCAGTGGTAGCCTGGTTCCTGTGCTGCGTGCTACCAGTGGTAGCCTGGTTCCTGTGTTGCGTGCTACCAGTGGTAGCCTGGTTCCTGTGCTGCGTGCTACCAGTGGTAGCCTGGTGACTGTGCTGCGTGCTACCAGTGGTAGCTTGGTGACTGTGCTGCGTGCTACCAGTGGTAGCTTGGTGACTGTGCTGCGTGCTACCAGTGGTAGCTTGGTGACTGTGCTGCGTGCTACCAGTGGTAGCCTGGTTCCTGTGTTGCGTGCTACCAGTGGTGGCGGTCTGGTTGCTCTCATGTGCTGTGCTAATCTGTGGGAGGCTTCGATGCAGCGGTGCTTCATTGTGTACTACTAGTAGAGGTCTGGTGAAGCGGCGCTTGTCTATATGCTACCATAAAAGTGCTGCTGGGAGGCGACCTTGGTGCACGAATGGTCTTGCAAGGAATGAACGGGAAGACTAAAGAGGCTGGTAGCGGCCCGTGCTATATATAGCAGGCCCCGCTATGATGCTCTGGGGGAAGGGGGTATGGAGGATGGTGTAGTGCTCTCCCCCCTCCTGATGTTGTGGGGGTGGACGGGTGGAGATCCTGATCTTCTCCCTCCCCAACAAGCAGTCTCCCTGTACCCAAATCCCCTATCCTACCCAACAACCTGCCTGCTTGCCTGTCACCTTGGATGACTCCCTCCCACCCTCAACACCCACAGTGACTGTCTACCGCACACCTTGACAGCCTGCTGTCCACCTTGACAGCCTGCTGTCCACCTTGACAGCCTGCTGTCCACCTTGACAGCCTGCTGCCCACCTTGACAGCCTGCTGTCCACCTTGACAGCCTGTCTGGCCACCTTGACAGCCTGCTGTCCACCTTGACAGCCTGCTGTCCACCTTGACAGCTGTGGTCCACCTTGACAGCCTGCTGTCCACCTTGACAGCCTGCTGTCCACCTTGACAGCCTGCTGCCCACCTTGACAGCCTGCTGTCCACCTTGACAGCCTGCTGGCCACCTTGACAGCCTGCTGTCCACCTTGACAGCCTGCTGTCCACCTTGACAGCCTGCTGTCCACCTTGACAGCCTGCTTCCCACCTTGACAGCCTGCTGTCCACCTTGACAGCCTGCTGTCCACCTTGACAGCCTGCTGTCCACCTTGACAGCCTGCTGTCCACCTTGACAGCCTGCTTCCCACCTTGACAGCCTGCTGTCCACCTTGACAGCCTGCTGTCCACCTTGACAGCCTGCTGTCCACCTTGACAGCCTGCTGTCCACCTTGACAGCCTGCTGCACACCTTGACAGCCTGCTGCCCACCTTGACAGCCTGCTGCCCACCTTGACAGCCTGCTGTCCACCTTGTCAGCCTGCTGTCCACCTTGACAGCCTGCTGCCCACCTTGACAGCCTGCTGCCCACCTTAACAGCCTGTCGCTCACCTTGACAGCCTGCTGCCCACCTTAACAGCTTGCTGCCCACCTTAACAGCCTGCTGCCCACCTTGACAGCCTGTCGCTCACCTTGACAGCCTGCTGCCCACCTTGCCTTCGTCTATGCCACCCGGTCCATCTCTTTCATTTTTTTCCAAAATTCTTCATATTGGAAGCTTCTGATGAACCACCGTAATTAGCGTGAAAGGCCTGGAGCTACATTTCATCCCACCGTGACTGTTATTACATTTGCGTTTTTTAATACGATTGTCAGTGACCATTACCTTTCCTTTGACAGGTATGTTGGGGAGGGAGATCTGTGGAGACAGCGCAGGACGTGAGTATACTATGTTTTACACAGGGTTTGACAAGGTATCTCTCTCTTTCTCTTTCTCTCTCTCTCTCTTTAAATTTCTTTAAAATTATTGGTTTACTGTTAAAGACAGGTTACCACCACCACCACAATGTACAGCACCACCACCGTGTACAGTACCAAAAGTTCCATGTACAGTACCACCACCGCCATGAACAGTACCACCACCACCACCACCGTGTACAGCACCACCACCATCATGTACAACACCACCACTATGTACAGTGCAACCAGCACCATCACCACCATGTACAGAACCACCACCATCATGAATAGTACCACCAGCACCACCACCACGTACAGCACCACCAACACCACGTACAGCACCACCACCACCACGTACAGCACCACAACCACCACGTACAGCACCACCAACACCACGTACAGCACAACCAACACCACGTACAGCACCACAAACACCACGTACAGCACCACCAACACCACGTACAGCACCACCAACACCACGTACAGCACCACCAACACCAGGAGACAAGAGTGAAAGGTGTATCTGTGAGGGAAGAAGAAAGGAAGGAGAAGCCAGGGAAGAGGAAGAGGGAAGTGGGGAAAAGTGAGGAGGAACAGAGGGATAAGTAGTGCTAGGAGGGGAAAGAGGAAAGGAAAAAGAATGAGGAGGTGATGGAGGAATTGAAGGGGAAAGGAGAGGTGGAGGGGGAGGAGGAGGAGGAGTAGGATGAGGAAGAGGAAGAAGAGGAGGAAGGGAAGATGGAGAAAGAAAAGGAGGAGGAGGAGGAGGAGAAAGAAGAGGAGGAGGAGGTGGAGGAGGAGGAGGAGGAAGAGGAGGAGGAGGAAGAAGAAAGGGAGGAGGAGAAGGAATAAAAGCTTACTTGGGAACTTTTAATAATAATTATTAAAAATAAAAAATAAAATGGGCAAACAATTTTGAGATGATGGAGGCCACGTATAAAAAAAAAGATAATTTAATTGAAAGTTAATCTCATCAATATGTAAGAAAACCTGAAGCCTGTGAAGCCTGTGAAGCCTGTGAAGCCTGTGAAGCCTGTGAAGCCTGTGAAGCCTGTGAAGTCTGTGAAGCCTGTGAAGCCTGTGAAGCCTGTGAAGCCTGTGAAGCCTGTGGAGCCTGTGAAGCCTGTGAAGCCTGTGAAGCCTGTGAAGCCTGTGAAGTCTGTGGAGCCTGTGAAGCCTGTGAAGCCTGTGGAGCCTGTGGAGCCTGTGGAGCCTGTGGAGCCTGTGGAGCCTGTGAAGCCTGTGAAGCCTGTGGAGCCTGAAGTTCATGAGAATGTGTTGCAGCTGATACCGGACTCCTGAAGTGTGCAACCAAAACTGCATGTCTGTGTTGCAATGCTGCAGCCTCAGCAACCTGTCTGTAGAGATGGTGAAGAAAACGAAGATGGATAAGAAGAAAAGCAAGATGGACATAGATAAGATGAAGATGGAGAAAATAAAGATGGATAAGAAGAAGATGACGCATGAGAAGAGAAATAAGAAAAAAGATGATGATGGGGATGATCAAGAAGAAGGTATCTCCAGTACCATTATTCCTTTTATCAAATTCGTAGATCTTTATTGTGTTAATCACTTTAAGTCCCGGACACAAGACCACAGCTGAGTGTTGTGATCCAGCAGGCTGTGAGTTTTGATAATATTTAGTTATATATTTGGAATTTAAGTTTCCCATTCCATCACCGTACATAGTTTTGTTCTCTGTTTTGTATATATAAAACATTAACACAGATATTACTGCTCTATGCTCTATATACTACCACCTCAGATATTACTGCTCTATGCTCTATATACTACCACCTCAGATATTACTGCTCTATGCTCTATATACTACCACCTCAGATATTACTGCTCTCTGCTCTATATACTACCACCTCAGATATTACTGCTCTCTGCTTTATATATTCATATATTACCACCTGTAGCACTGAATATAAATATTGCATTCGACGTACATCACTTATTCGGCAACATCGGTAATGTTGACATTCAAATCTGAATGTCAACATAAGCTAGCTTTAATACACGGTAGTTCGTTGCTGACTCTAAACTTGTGCATCATTGAAGTGCAGAAAGCCTGTCAGTTGTGCATGAGGTTGTGCTTGCTAAGGGTGAGGGATAGGGTGTTGAAGACCCATAGGAAGTCACCTCGCATTTAGGGGCAACCGGACCCCTCAGACCCTCAAGAAACTCGAGGTTGATAAAACTGTACCAAAATCTGTGCACTAGGTGTTTATGGTGTAGCAATAAGAGCTCCCATGCTTACACTCTGTCCAAACTTTACTTATATCATGATTAATGATACATACCCTTTGTATATAGAGGAAATGTATGATAAATCAAGGTTACTTCTAATTGATTCTTTATTCCTCATTTTCTTACTCTACTGACTGTGCTTGAAGCTGGTATCTTCCAGGATTTAAGAGTGCTTGTGCTTGTGATATCACCCCAGCTATCGTTGTTCTGTGTTCATAATAAGTTATATCACATTTTATTGTGAGGAATTTGTGTAAGCACATGTGATATTGTCGGTTACAGTGAAGAAAATATACACATTCCAGAACAAGCTTTCATCGTGGCTACGTTTCGCACAGTAATAGCTTAGTGAGTTGAAGCTCAACACACAGCTACATGTCGACCCAGTGAAAGCTTCTTCACCACCCTGTGTCCTCCTCAACCCTGTGTCCTCCTCAACACTGTGTCCTCCTCAACACTGTGTCCTCCTCAACACTGTGTCCTCCTCAACCCTGTGTCCTCCTCAACACTGTGTCCTCCTCAACACGTGCAACTTGTGTCGAATTTCATCAGCCACTTATCAGTCCATTTGCATAATTTACACACACACACACACACACACACACACACACACACACACACACACACACACACACACACACACACACACACACACACACACACACACACACACACACACACACATCTTATAGGGTTCACACTGGTTTTGATTTCCTCCGCATAAATATATACAACATTTGAAAATATATTCGTATATCTTTACATGGTTCTGGCAAGTCATTTATATAAATTAAAAACATGATGGAGGCAGCGTTAATCTGTGTGGGACCCCGCTGCTAATACTGCCACGCCAATTTATTTGTATTCTTATATATTAATTTTTTCAACCCTCCCCCTTAATTTTTTTATTTTATTAAAATTGTTTGTCTGATTTTTTGTAATACGAGAAAAATAAAGTTTGTACTTATTAAAAGGGGGCTAGAGAGCGAGTGATGGTGAAGGAACTCTTTTTCTTTGGGTCATTCTTGGTGAAACCACCACAAGCTGCCACCACACACTGTCAACAGCACATACCAGCCATACCTCCACCACTACCACCACACACACTACCACCACACATACTACCACCACACACACTACCACCACACACACTACCACCACACACACTACCACCACACATACTACCACCACACACACTACCACCACACATACTACCACCACACACACTACCACCACACACACTACCACCACACACACACTACCACACACACACTACCACCACACACACTACCACCACACACACTACCACCACACACACTACCACCACACACACTACCACCACACATACTACCACCACACACACTACCACCACACATACTACCACCACACACACTACCACCACACACACTACCACCACACACACTACCACCACACATACTACCACCACACACACTACCACCACACACACTACCACCACACACACTACCACCACACACACTACCACCACACACACTACCACCACACACACACTACCACCACACATACTACCACCACACACACTACCACCACACACACACACCACCACACTACCACCACACATACTACCACCACCCCACTACCACCACACACACTACCACCACACACACTACCACCACACACACTACCACCACACACACTACCACCACACATACTACCATCACACATCTACCACCACACACACTACCACCACACACTACCACCACACACACTACCACCACACACACTACCACCACACACACTACCACCACACACACTACCACCACACACACTACCACCACACACACTACCACCACACACACTACCACCACACACACACTACCACCACACACACTACCACCACACACACTACCACCACACACACTACCACCACACACACACCACCACACACACTACCACCACACACACCTACCACCACACACTACCACCACACACACTACCACCACACACACTACCACCACACACACTACCACCACACACACTACCACCACACACACTACCACCACACACACTACCACCACACACACTACCACACACACTACCACCACACACACTACCACCACACACACTACCACCACACACCCCTACCACCACACACACTACCACCACACACTACCACCACACATACTACCACACACACACTACCACCACACACTATCACCACACACACTACCATCACACACACTACCACCACACACACTACCACACACACACCTACCACCACACATACTACCACCACACACACTACCACCACACACACTACCACCACACATCTACCACCACACACACTACCACCACACACACTACCCCCAAACACACACTACCACCACACACACTACCACCACACACACTACCACCACACACACTACCACCACACACACTACCACCACACACCCCTACCACCACACACACCCCTACCACCACACACTACCACCACTATACTACCACCACACACACTACCACCACACACACTACCACCACACACCCCTACCACCACACACACTACCACCACACACACTACCACCACACACACTACCACCACACATACTACCACCACACACACTACCACCACACACACTACCACCACACATACTACCACCACACACACTACCACCCACACATACTACCACCACACACACTACCACCACACATACTACTACCACACACACTACCACCACACACACTACCACCACACACACTACCACCACACACACACTACCACCACACACACTACCACCACACACACTACCACCACACATACTACCACCACACACACTACCACCACACACCCCTACCACCACACCACTACCACCACACATACTACCACCACACACACTACCACCACACACACTACCACCACACATACACCACCACACACACCTACCACCACACATACTACCACCACACATACTACCACCACACAATACTACCACCACACATACTACCACCACACATACTACCACCACACACACTACCACCACACACACTACCACCACACACACTACCACCACACCCCTACCACCCCCACACTACCACCACACACACTACCACCACACACACTACCACCACACACACTACCACCACACACACTACCACCACACACACTACCACCACACACACTACCACCACACACACTACCACCACACACACTACTACCATACACACTACCACCACACACACTACCACCACACACACTACCACCACACACACTACCACCACACAGTCACCAGCACATACCAGCCACCACTACCACCACACACACCTACCACCACACATACACACCACCCCCACACACTACCACCACACACACTACCACCACACACACTACTACCACACACACTACCACCACACACCTACCACAACAACATTACCACCACACACACTACCACCACACACACTACCACCACACACACTACCACCACACACACTACCACCACACACACTACCACCACACACACTACCACCACACACACTACCACCACACAGTCACCAGCACATAACAGCCATATCTCCACCACTACCACCACACACACTACCACCACATAAACTACCACCACATAAACTACCACCACATAAACTACCACCACCACTGCAACCATCATCATCGCCACCACCACCACTACCACTATCACTACTGCCACCACCACTGCCACCATCACCACTGCCACCATCACCACTGCCACCACCACAACTACCACCATCACCGCCACCACCACCGCCACCACCACCGCCACCACCACCATTATCACTACTGCCGCCACCATCACTGCCACAACCACCACTGCCACCACCACTGACACCACCACCACCACTGCCACCACAACCACTGCCACCACCACCACGCCGCCACCACTACCACTACCACCATCATTGCCACCACCACCATCATCATCGCCACCACCACTACCACCATCATCACCACCACTACCACCATCACCGCCACCATCATCACTACCACCATCACCGCCACCACCATCACTACCACCATCACCACCACCACTAAAACCATCATCACCACCACTACCACCATCACAACAACCACCACTACTGCCATCACCGTCATCATCACCACTACCACCATCACCACCACTACCAACATCATCGCCACCACCACCACTACCACCATCACCACAACCACCACCACTACCACCACCACTACCACCATCACCACCACTGCCACCGCCGCCACCACCACAACCACCATTACTACCACCATCACTGCCACCATTATCACACATAAACCTGTTTATTTACAGATCAAACAAACCGGTCCACTTCCGCTGCTTGTTGTGATGTTGCCAGTCATCGTGTGCTTGTTGTGATGTTGCCAGTCATCGTGTGCTTGTTGTGATGTTGTCAGTCATCGTGTGCTTGTTGTAATGCTGTCAGTCATCGTGTGCTTGTTGTAATGCTGCCAGTCATCGTGTGCTTGTTGTAATGCTGCCAGTCATCGTGTGCTTGTTGTAATGCTGTCAGTCATCGTGTGCTTGTTGTGATGTTGTCAGTCATCGTGTGCTTGTTGTGATGTTGTCAGTCATCGTGTGCTTGTTGTAATGCTGTCAGTC